>JAHWFP010141189.1:60689-105852 GCA_023313725.1 Lithobius niger | reverse complement strand
GACAACAGTGTTCACTTAAAACCTGGAACTATAACTTCCATGTCAAGTATGTTTTTAATATGCGCAGCGACCTGCTGTCTGCCTAAATAGCTTAAGGGGTAGGGACTGCAAGCTACTGGAGGAGCTCCTAGAGTATCAATCACCATACCTGGGCAATGTTTAAATTTACCCACTCTGGTGGAAAACACATGACGGTAAGAAATTAATAAGCTGAAAAGTTCTTCCTTCTGCTCATGATTCAATAGTGTAATTTTATCAACTTTCTCACGGATCTCCTCCAATGTTGGATGTAGCTCTGCATTGCCAACCATCGCACCTACTGCAGGGAGAAGCAAGCGCAAGGGGTTGTGTCGAAGAGCATACACATCCCCTTTATATGGGTGCCAAAACCAATAATTCTCTAAAAGTTTAAGATCATGCCTGACCAGGTACAATTAATGGCTGGATTGCATTAGGCATTTCAATGAAAGGGTAGGTGAAATAATGGGTCTTAATTTGGATTGGTATTACGAAATACCCCGGGCAAACTGCCCAACACCCATCTGCATACCGAATGCAGTATTCCCTTCTTCTAAATTTGAACCCAAGGCCTATAAGGTCACCGTGTAAGCCCTCGTGTACAAAACTTAAGCTCGACCCTCCGTCTAGCAAGGCATCAGCAATTTCGTCCCTGATTCGCACACCAACATAACCACAGAGACTATTTTGGGGTTTGTCGGGTCCCAGCAAATTTCGGGGAGGTCAAAATAATCTAACTTTTTTGGTCGCTCAGCTCTTAACCCTCTTGGTATCCGTCGAGGGTCATCAGGTTGCTGGCCCCGTACCAATAATTCTGCGGCGACGGTACCATATTACCAGCTTGAACGGCGCGCCTTATGCATTTGGGTACGATGGTGCATTAGGGTTTAGTCCCAACATCGTTTGGGGAATCTAGCTAATATTCCCTGCAGCAGTAATGTTTGCAGGTTGAGCCCATGTGGGTCTTAATTCTGGATATTTAATCCAGCACTTTTTTTAAACATGTCCAACTTTGTAACACTCTGAGCATGTTACTTGTTGCCCTACCAGATTCAGTTTGGTCAACATTCTCAAAAAGAGAAGTAGTGTTTGGTATAGTTGGAACCACTTGACTATTTTGAGCAGCTTTAAAATTACTTGGTGTTCCCATTGGAGAGCTCAAATTGTTAAGCAAGTTTGGAATTGAAACTTTACTAACTCTTATAGCTTCTATAATTTGCTTAGCTTGATAACAGCTGTTGGCATCATGTCCAGAAGTGTTATGAAGCTGACAATATTGTTTGTTTACTGGTGGAGCCGTCACCGCAGTTTGGCCGGCTGCCGAAACCTTTACAACATCGGCGGAATGAGTCTTATTCTGATTTGACGCGTTTGAGAAAGAAGGCTGAGAAACTGCGTTACCAGATGAACTGTTGGTCTGACCCATTTTAGCCCGTAAATACGCCTCTATTTTGGTTGCATAATTGTAAAAGTCAATCATGCTTGAGAAATCCCCTTGACAAGCGTATGGTTTAAATCTCTCGCATAAATTTTGCTTGACTATTTCTACGATTTCTTCCACAGAGTAACGGTCATCCAATTGTGTTGTTATAGCCTCACACCTCTAAAAGTACGATTGGAAACTCTCATTATGGCCTTGAATGGTTTGCCTTAATGTAGCAATAAGACAACAATTCTTACTCGGTGGATGGATGGCATACTTAAAGCCGCAACAAATTCTCTGTAAGAATTAAATGGGGGCTGTCCTCGGTACCAACTAAAGGCTTGCTCGGTTAATGTTAGGGGTACACAACTGGTTAAAAATTCCTCATCAGAATAACCTTTAATGGTCTTAAATTTTATTCAGTTCAGTCAAAAATGTGAAGGCTGGAGTTGGTTAAATTAACCATTGGACAAACTGAACTTGAAGTCATTGAAGAGTGATGGGTTTTAGGGCAGGTTACCTCTTTAACCCTTTTTAGTTTAACTGGACCCTTTCTTTGCTCATCAAATTCGTGCTCAGGAAAATACTTGGTTAATTGATGTGGATATTGACGTGTATAATCCCTACTCACATGACTGGAAACGGTGGAATCTCCATCACTCCTACCAAAATTAACTACTACTTCCCTATTCACTGGTTTATAAGGGGGGGATTCACTCCCTGAGAATACTGTCTGATTGGAAGCATTATAGGGGTCAGTTAAATTTGAGGGTTCAACAGGTTACCTTAAATCTACACTGGGACAACTTACATTTTTTACCCAATAATCACACCTGCGGCGCCGTTCATGGTGTGATAGTGACGAAATGTCACTTGGAGATTTGTTGACATCTATTCTGTCAACTGAAGGCTGCCCATCTGAAATTTCTTGCTCCAATAGACCTCTAGTTGACAGCGTTCCATGGAATTTCCTTCTTCTAGCAGTTGAAATTGCTGGAGGTGCAGAAAATCTCATCGGTGGTGTGGCTGGCTCCCTACGTGACCGTGGAATTGGATTTGAGTGTCGTTTGGGAGTTGGGTTTCCTTGCTTGGATACCAGCAATGACTGGAGTAAAGTGTTCAGCTGATCAGCAGTTAGATTCAAGGTGAAGTTGTCCAAACCTGTTGTTGTTAGCCACCAGATCTTTGACCTAGTTTGTAAAGCTATGTTGGCTGACTATAAAAATCTAATTAGCTGGAAATGGAAGTTGTTTGTGTACGAATAACGAAAGAAATACGGTGGCACTCTTTTACGAATTGCGCATGAACTCAACGCGTGTGAACCTAGGCCAATTAGCCAATCAGTGATCGCGAAGAGCAAGCAAGAGCGAATCACTCCTCAAGGTCAGGCAAGATAGCTGCGCCAACAGATGGCTGCGCTCATGCCAAGACTCTATGCCGCTTATGTTTTTGACGTTTCATTTAATTTTTTTCCCGCTATTATTGTTTAAGCATAACGTCAGAGAGCACACTGTCGGTGTAGTGAGCCTTGTATATTGTGATTGTTAAAGAGAATATTTATCAAACAGTCAGGCGAATTGCAACAGCTAGCGACGCTTCATTAGCAAGAAAAAAAATCCTTAAAATAAAATAAATAAAAATAAATTAAACGTGCCTAAAAGGGCTACTTGGAATACCTAGTAAATTTTCATGAATCCATGTTACGACACATTTTCTTAATTATTTATCGTTGTAATTTGTTGGCTACGATTGTGTACAAATTGTAGCTTAACGATTTACCCCGTCCAATTAAAGCAATTAAATGTTAAAAACGGTCCCTAGGTAATAAACTCCATTGGCCTTGAAGTTATGCGATTTGTTCCCAGTGGCGAACCCTGGTGGGGGGGGATGCATTCCTTCCTCCTACCCTCACCAAGAGCCGAAGTTACGCGTCAAGTATGGTAAAAGTAAACGTAATCATTTAAACTGTTTTAAAGGCAATAAAGCTGCTACACATAAGTTAGCTGAATTTCTTGAAGAGCACTCTGAATTCTAATTTTCTTTAACTCACCCCCTCCTTCTTCCCCAACAAAATCCAGGGTTTGCTATTGTTTGCTCCCAATGGGGTTACGTTGTTTAAGTCTTATAATGTTGTGAATTAAAACGGTTACAATACATCCTATAGCTAAGCTATTTCTGTAAATACATTATGCTTAAAGTTTAGCTTTTTAGATCATGCCCATACCTATAGTCATTTTACTTTCTTACCAAAATTATTTAATTGAAACTATCCTCTTTACCTAACACCTATCACATTTTTCTTTCTTTAAAAAATATGCTTCTATTTGATAATGTCCATTTGTTTCCAAATAACTATTTCTACGAAGGGTCCCAAAAAATCAGAAAATTAAAGTTCTTCTTTTTTAACCCACGCTTTCCAATGCAAAGCGCTTTCCGTTGGTTGTAGCCTATACTTGTAACATACAGAGTTGAAAGACTGAACAATAGCCTACGTTTTTGACTTTAGCAACTATACATAAAGTGAGATTTGAAGGCTGAGTGTCTTTTGAATGTCGGTCTCAATTTTACAATGTACTTGCTAATTTTTTTTATAAAGTAAGCTAGAATAACAAAATTTAAAAGTCACGCCACATTTTTTTGCGGAATGCTGTCTTTGCTCGGTAAGGAACTTCTTCTGGTCTTTGGTTTCCACGTGACTTCCCCTCCCCACATGTATTTGAAACTAAAAAAAACCGCCTGAATTTACAATATCAACATACAATATCAGATACTGGAACAGAATGAAACCATTTTTGTCTAAAGGAGAAATCGATTTGTGAACTTGCTCATTTCGATTTGACTATTTTGAGCCCCCCTAAAGGCTAATAGAGACAATGTAATCCATTGGAGCAATTCCTGTCGATAGAGAGCTGAGTGCTACTTTTAAAGTAACGTAAGAAATGTTGGAAGACAGATGTTGCCGTTTGGATTTACATGTCAGCAGTACACCCCCAGTGGAAATAAAAAATTCGACGAATGATGGTGTAGTCGCTTGTCTACATCATATGAACACAGTGCCACGACCACGATGAGAGGACATGTCACTGTAGTCAAACTGCTCGAGTTCTCTGTTCTGTATATTGCCGGTTCAACTCCAGCTCGGGCATGCTGACATTAAGGTCCAAACAACAACAGATACGACTACATCTTTGTAAACCAACACCAGTCGTGCCATCCGAGGACCACAGTAAAGCACAGTAAAGCACAGTGTGTGGCATCTAGACGGATGCGCGCTGGGCTTCACTGCAGTTCCCGGATGCTACGACGGGTGTTTATTTACGCCTTCTCGTGGCAATATTTCATTTATTTTTCTCGCATCTTTATTTACTAACTTTTTCTACTGAATGGACTTCTTGTCTTGTCTGCAACAACTTATTAGAGGTAATATTTTATTAGTTGAAGGGCACAATTTAGCATGTGTCACTGTTACCGTGTAACAAGCTGCTGTAGGAGCAGTTGACACTTTACAGACAAGATATTTTTACAACATGCTCCCTATATCATGTAATAACGCAGGTTAAAATATCTCGTGGTACAAAATTTTCTCCACAAAATTTTGTTTTAACGCTTTATACAGAGAGTGGCCCAAGGACTAACAAGAGTAAAATGCTTGGAAAGAAGACAGAATGAGAGATAGGTCTCACTTGTAAGGCCAATTGTGGTGGAGTTGCAATTAGCAACAGCACGAGAGCGTCCAACACTGACGAATATACGTGCAAAAGCTGAGACCAATCTCTACAGAGGCTAGACTAGGTCAGGGTCACACGCTGTCAGTGAGCAATTCTAACTGTGTGTCATCATCACCGACCTCTAGTGTCAAAGTTTTGGTAAAATCGTGTGCACCGTATTATCTGTTCCAGTATAGGGCATGTGCTGAGATAGATGCATGCTCCTTAAAGGTGTAGACGGGTGGTAAGTGGATGACAGTTGTATTCTAGCATGTTTTGAATGGCCTTTCCATTGCTGGGTGGTGTCAGTGAATACGGCAGTTTTCGTATCCCTGTGTCACTACAGGTGGCTGTAGTACGCACCATTTTGCATGGGGTTAGACTCATTATGATGCCAAAGCGAAGCATCTTGCCTCTGCAATTGCGGAATTAGATCTTAGCATCATTCAAGATGGTAGAACGACGTTTGAACGGTGGCATGGTGGTCGGCTGCAAGAGTCGGTTCTGGATTTCTTCCTTTGTTCCCTGGGTATGTCTGATGATTTTCGGTTTGCTGTGTCTGACGACCTGCGTGGCAGTGATCATCTCCCGATTCTTTTGCATCCATGCACGCGTAGAGCTCTACGGCTTGATAAGTGGCACCCTTGGCGAAATCCTGACAGTGGTTCTTTCAGCACTTGGTTTGCCAAGTGGTCACCTGTCCCTTGGCACAAACGAGGCAGAGCTGCGACCTTTTCTTCTAAACCTGCTTGATGGACTATGTTATGCTCCAGTGCTGTGTTCAATCAGAGGTGGACATATCGGCGCTGGAAAAGCTCACCGTCAGACTTATTGTGGCAAACTTACAGGAGTGTTTTTAGTGAGTCCTCGAGTATGGTATGCAGGGAGAAAATGCTGATTGTGTGAGAGTGTTGTTTCTACTGGGTCTGTCCTTGCAGTGTGGAAGGTACTGCATCCGCAGAATTTCTGCCTTCAAGCACCTTGGGTTTATGGTTCCAATGATACTGTCTTGTGTGGTGATGCATGGCCTAGGCACTTCGCTATCATTTTGCGAAAGTGTACGTGCTCCCAAGTGGCCTCCCACCACCGTTCGTGGAGTTTCCTGAGGGTGGCGGTACGGATGTTCCATTTAGTGTTCTGGAACTTCTGGCGGCACTGAGCAAGTGCAAGCATAGTAGCGCTTCTGGTGTTGATGGTCGGGCTTATGGTCTACTGCAGGATATCACCCTAGCAGCGAGGATGAAATTTTTAAGCTTGATTCAAGGCCGTCTTGACGGTGTCGCTGTTCCTGAATTTTGGCTGTTTACGGTACTGGTCCCTGGTCCCTGATCAGCATTCTGATGTGACAAAGTATCGTCCGATCGCCCTGCTGTCCAGTGCACGAAGGTTTATGAACTGATGCTTCGACTCTCCTGGCACTTGCAACATCACAGATGCTTATCGGATGTCCAGTTTGGTTACAGGACGGGTCGTAGCACTTAGGATTCAATTCGTTTTCTACTCTCGAGTGTGTGTTAAGCGGGGGTACAAGGGTTTGTTGCCCTTGCTGTGTTTCTTGGCATCAGGGCCGCATACAACAAGTCATAATTGGCTGGGCTCGAGCCTCCATGCCATCCGTGGGTGTCAGTAACAATTTCGCTTCTGCCATACTTGCATTGCTCTCTAGTTGACCTATGGCTGCCAGAGTTGGCAGTCATTGGTCTAGTACCATGACCACCCCCAGGGTTCTGCCACAAGGCAGCTGCCTCAGTCTAATATTATTTGCAATAGCTATTAATGATGTTCTTGCAGAAATGGAACAGAGTGCCATACATGGTGTTGTGGGCAGTTTGGCTGTGAGGGGTCTGTCTCTTTCTCCTGTAAGACCGACCTCCTAGTGTTTTCTCAAGATGCGTTAGTCCAAGCAGAATTGGTCAGTCTTTCTGTTGGTGAAGTAACAGTATCTGCCTCCAGGGAAATCCAATATCTTGGTGTGATCCTTGATGGGGCCTTGTCGTGGATGACTGATGTGCGCCAGCTTCCTTAAGCTGGCACACATCAGTCGTCCACGACAGGGTTGTGAGTCATCTTCCGATTCTCCAGGTACTCTCTAGGAGTCCGTCACTGCTTAGGAAGGACTTTCTGTCAATGTATCGTGACTTTCTTCGTTCTCTCATTGACTACAACCTACCTTTTTCGGCAAGTGCCCCCGCCATGTTCGAGCCCTTCAAACCAGATCAAAACCATCCAGAAAACGGATCCAGTTGGAGCAATTCTGACTGACTATTTTGGGTTAGGTGAGGTGTTCCTCCAAAGTTTGGGTGTCGTGGTATCAATTTTCTTTGAGGTATGTCTCATAGCTATGAGAAGTCTGCTCTAGCCAAAGCGTCTGTGAGCCCATAGTGCCCCTGTGTCTGTTGTCCTGATTTTGCCTCTGTCTTCAGTGGCCATCAATTTCTGTACAGTGTGTACTGCGATGCGTCGTATCTTCTGGTTGCAAAGTCAGGAGGCGTTGGCGTTTTCATCCCCTCGTTCAAGATGTGTGTTAAGTGAGCTCTGTGCAGTGTGCAGTGTGTCCTTGGGCTTCCTGTGTAAGCTTGCTGTACTCTCTGTGGCCATGAATGTTGTTCTGGACCTGGCTTGCAAGCCTTGAAACTTGATAGGGAAGGTGGGATCACCACTCAAAGTGACAGAGTGTTCCAAGGCACTACAATTTTCTCAGTAAAGAAGAAGTGTCTATGTTGTCGTGTGAGGTTTCACCTTGCAGTTTATAGCAGTGGCCTCGTGTGTGTGTGTAACCTGAGAAAAATCAAGAAAATTTCCAAGTCTATGTCCAGTAGTTGATTGAGTGGCTGGTACACAAGGATCATGTCACCTCTGTTGTAGCGATCTTTAAGAGGCGTGATGTTTAAGGCTTTGAGTCGTTCTTGGTATTGCAGGTGTTTAATTTCAGGGAACTTTTCGTGAACCATCGTTGAACACGTTCGAGGCGACTGAGGTGGATATGGTAGTGGGGCCTCCAAACTTGGACACAGTAATACAGGACTGGGCGCAAGAAAGCAGTGTAGAGGATTTTAATAATAGCTGGAGTCAAGTATGTAAAACCAGAGAGTACAAAGCCTCCCATCCTACGTGATATATTAATGACAGTATCAACTTGCTGCTTGAAGGTGAGCCTGTCATCAATGATTACACCCAAGACACGCTTTTTTGTGCGATGGATTCCATTGTCAAGTTACCGTAAATGTAATTGGCACACACATTGTTGTGATCGAGATGCATAGTGACACACTTCTGGGAGCCAAACTGCAGGCCATGAGCAGTGGCCCAGTCGTGAATTTTACTGGGGTGTTCTTGGAGAACTTTGGTGTCCTCTTTGCTGATTACTGGTCGGTATGCACACAAAATACAAATACAGCCAATCGCAAGAAACATGCTTAAAATAAAAAACAACAAACACTGACAAATATTAAAAAAAATCTGTATAAATACATAAATTAAGCACACATAAACATACACAGGCACACGCACAAAACATTAAACATTTCAAACACAAACTGCATTCACTTTCTGACATAACCATTGAGTAAAAACAGTCCTTGTTCCGTGGAATAGTTTGTTGCGTTCGAGTGAACTCTAATAAGTTTATATTCGTGTACCTTCACAGCTGTGCGTATGGTGATACGAGCTCTAATGCTGTTCTTCTAAACGGCGAAGCCGTTTTTTGTTCAGATAATACGATCTTATTATGTAGAATGAAACAGTGTTAAAAAAAGTAGTTTTCAAAGAAATACTGACAAAGTAAAATTTTTGTTAAAAATATAGACGCAGTATTCACATAAAAAATTTTTTTTCAAAGAAATATTTACAAATTAGGATGTCTGTTGTACAATTTCTGTCTGGCCGATCAGAAGGATTTTGGGAGATTATGGACATAGGAGGGGAAGTGACTTGCCTTGGTCTCACGTCTTTATAATGCTCTGTAGTTAGTGGAGTCCATAAAATTCAGGGCGTTTGTGACCGAGATCCGCTAGTAGTGCACTCCATAAAAATATTTCAGTTCCGGCAACAAGCTGCAACAAATGGAAGCTGTATATATGTTGTAGTTTCCAAATCCACTGGGAGACACTCCCAGAAGTGACAACATAAGTCGTGACCACTTCATCAAAATGGCCGCAACGCGATATAATGAATATCTATTATCCTCGGAACTAATCGATCAATCCTCTTGTGTGACATATTGTTGGAAAGAATTTAATTTTCTAAAAGAAATGCTTGAACAATGATTGCCGTAAATTTATTAGTTTTTGTTTAATCTGAAGAAAACCTAATATCACAGCTCTGTGGTGTACTAAATCTCTATTATCTTCTGAACTATTTGATCATTTCCATCATGTGACTAATCATTGGAAAGATAATTAAATTTTCTGAAAGAACCGTAAATCTGTTAGTATTTGTTTAATTTGAAGGAAAACGTATTGTGACGTCTACCCAAATGTCCGTCACGCAATACACTAAATCTCTATTATCTCCAGAATTAACTGATCAACCTCATCTTGCCAGCTACCGTTGGAAAAGTAATTTAATTTTCGAAAAGAAATGTCTGAACAATGTATCTCGTAAATCTATTACCTTTGGTTTAATGTGAAGGGAAACATAAGGTGCGTGTAATTATTGCTGCGTTATATGTTGTTCTTATAGAAACGGTAATTCTGTGTCATATTGTTCACAGTGCATCACTTGAGCAGTGATCTTCACAGGCAAGTACGGAGCGATACGCGAACTATCTCTTGAGAGTAGAGGAAGAGCCTAGCCTGACGGAATACACTGCTTCTTGTCTATCACGTTGTTGCTGGGGCCAATTTTTTTTACCCATGCGTGAATTTTCATTTTGTTTTTGATTTGCATTTTATTACCGGGTTTCTTTTTTTTTGTTGGGGGGGGGGGAGAAGAGCTCCCTTACTTTTTTTTGGCCACTACACCACTGCTGCTAAATGAAATAAAGGTGACTCTGTTGTAGCAAGGTTATTCCTTCAATGTTTACTCTTAGTGTCCTATAAGGTTTAAAAACTTTATATAGAGAGTAAAAAACAAAGTAGTGCACCCAGTAAAAATGCCCAAGGTACAATCAAATAGAAAAAGTCAATATTAAAGTGTGCATTACCCACCCAAAACCAAAAATCAAACCAAAATCAAGAATAGGCTACAAATAAAGCCTTCTTTTAAATCATAATGAAACCCAGGCAGGCCTACACTGAAAAAAATTACATCCGTAAATTACCAGTGGAAAGAACTAGTAATTTGCATCCAGTGGTTTGTACCAAGGTTATCCTTGTTGACAACAAATTTGGCGAATTACCCTGCTTTTTAATTTCTCTGAATCCTTCTGTCCTGCTAAAATTCAGTAAAAATGCAGAATGTGAATGTTTGTGTGTGTATGTTTGAGTAGCATGAATGGATGTGGTATACTCCTTCTTCACGCGTAGTTGTTACTTTAGTATTTTTCGCTGTTTAATTGACGGGCTTCTGTATACAATTTTTCAATATTCCTTTGCTTTATACGTAAATAAAGTACACGATGAAATGAACTACATGTCACCTAACTCTACTCATAACAATACTGGGAAATGACACTATTAGAAAACATAACCGAACTCATTTTATGTTTAAGGTTAGGTTTAACTGATCCTAAGTCAAAATAGTAAAGGAACACGAGTAAATTATCGTGTAAGGTTTCAGATACCACAATGTTACCATACGGTTTAGTCCAAGCATTCTACTGCATTCCAATGTTTTTTTATTTACCGTCTGTAGTTTTGAACGCATTATGTAAGCTACTAATTGATGTCTACTGAAAGAATACAACTTGACTGAGGAAATTGACAAATTTAGCTAAAAATTGTGTGTATGGCTATGTGTGCTTCGACTTTCCGTTAATGGAACTAAATCTGGTATTAAATTTCACCAATATAAAAATATACAATATACTCATTGTATATGCTCACTAAACAAAACGAAACAGATGCCATTTTTATTATTTCTTTGTTTAGGAGATCGCATTTTTGAAAGTTGAGCTCTAGTTTATTTACGTGTCTAATAGTTGAATACAGTAGTGAAATTTCACACAGAGTAAATAGTACAACAACTCTGTAGAATCTGAAACCTTACAGGAAAGTGGGGGGGGGGGGGGGGGCGCCCACAAAAGGGTTGCCAAAAATGATGGGGGTGGTGCTTGTAAGAAGAAATACAGTGAGTGTTTTTAGGTCATTGGTATACCCTTCAACAGAAAAGCTGAATTTAAGTGTTGTAGACAATGGTTAAAAATAATTTCATTTATTTTTGAAACATCAGATTTTGCAATGAATTTTCAACATTAGATGGTCATGAGTATACCTGATAAAGTTTGGTGTTTGTTTTCTTGGATGGTTGCGTGTTTTAAAAACCTGTAATGACAATTATTGTGTAAAAGTGTGATGATAACTATTGTTTAAAAGTGCGGTGATAACTTATCAGCACACTTTTAAACAATGATATTTTTCAAAAGTATGGTGAAAATTTGGTTATCAAAAAGGGTCAAAGGGTTTTTTAGCAAGCGTTAATCGCACCCGATCATCTGCCCGACGCAGCCCTAAGGCCCTAAATTAGTTACCATCACACGTGTAAACAATGGCAATAAGCACGCTGGTACAATAAAACTTTTAGAGTACCACTTCACAACAATGAAAATAGCCTTTAGTAGGGCTGCAATTATTGTTGTTGGCCTATTTCTTACAATGCTGAAACACGTTGGACTTAGTACTGTACAGGCCTTTGGCTCAGACTTAATGGTTAATGCAATCCGTCATATCGGTAGATAATTGTAATCATCCCTGTATCAAAGAAATTAGAGTAGAGGACAATGCACCAAGTTAGCAGTTTAATATGGTTTACTTTAGCTGTTTTTCCATATTGGCTTAATGATATCATTGCTTTCTAAGGCCGTCCTTTTTTTGGAAACTTGGTGGCTTCTCTTAAACCATTTTTGGCTTTATGTGTTATTCATATCTGTGAGCAGAACCTTACCTTTTACTCCAAATCACATATACAAATTCACATTGGTTGAAAACTGAGTTTCTGAACTGGAATTTGTTTGCTGTGGAACACCTTGCATTTTGCTAATTAATAATCGACCTATATCAAACTTAAACGTTTATAAATGTCCATAGAATTGACCAATCATATTTCATATTTTAATTAAATCTGTAATTACGGCGTGAAAATAGGAGAACTTTAGCCTCTCACTTTGAAGACAGGGAAACTTTCGTTATCCACTGCAAGAAAATTTTTACAAGTCTCCAGAAAGGGTTGAATGAAGTCAACTGAGCGTACTCTGCTTCTTTTGTCGACTTCCGTTTCACCTGGTGGGTGTACTTGAAATTGGGGTGTGGCTAGAAAGATCTGAAAATATGTAGTTTAATGACATTTCTATTCATGCTGTATATGTATGTGTCTAAGTGAATCCTTTGACCTTTACAATTCCTTTCCTGTTATTGGCTTTCAGTAGTAGGGATTTGCGATATGAGAACATACCCAGCCACCCCCCGGCCCGGAAGTGACGTCATAGGTCACGTAACCGGAAGTCCAAGATGGCGGTGCCCATATTCACCAGAAGTCCAAGATGGCGGCGCCCATGTGTACCGGAAGTGCGGTCATATCCAAGATGGCTGCGCCCATGTGCACCGGAAGTGACGTCATCCAAGATGGCGGCACCCATGTACACCAGAAGTGACGTCATCCAAGATGGCGGCCCCCTTTTCGTCAGTCTGGAGGAGGGGGGAAAGTGCTTTTTGGTACCTTTTGAGTCCTTTTGGTACCGGAAGTGCAGCTATTTTTCCAAGATGGCGGCGCCAGTAAGAACCAGGAAATGCAGATATTTTTCCAAGGTGGTGGCACCCGCACAAACCGGAAGTGACGTTACAGCCAAGATGGCAGATCTCATGCAAATCGGAAGTGCCACTATTTTCCAAGACGGCGGTGCCCTCCCAGACCGGAAGTGACGTCGTATCGGAAGTGACGTGACCAGAAGTGAAGTCGTCCAAGGGGCCGTGCGAAAGCTTTGTGAACGTTCACATTGTGAGAACTCTCGAATACTATCAGATCGTGATAATGACTAATTAACAACAGCAAGGGGGGTTCACAAAAGAGGGGGGTCCTAAAATCTAGGAGGTTCCTGCAAATGTGTTGTGAGGTTGCCAGGGTTCTCTCGGAGGGTGACGAATTAACGACATTACTGGGGGGGGGGGAAATGGGGAGGATCCCAAACTGAGGGGGTCATGCTAATTGCTCTTTGAGCTTTCACATTGTGAAAATGACGAACTGCATTCCTGACGGCACAAAAATGACGAATTATCAACATTTTGAGGAGTTCAAAGGGGTGGGGGGTCGTGCAAATACTTATTGAGCTTTAATATTGTGAGAACTCTCGAGAGTTTCAAAGAGTGAAAATGACGAACGAACGAAACTCTTCCTCTGGTGCCGGAAGATATGAGATTGTGCTTCCCGGCGTGCGTGAATAGCTCCAACTCGGGCTCCTGCATCCTAAGAAGAGCTGCCCATCTGAACCCTGGAGTGGAGATGTAATAGCAGGGATCCAGCTTGTTGTTTTTGAGGCACAATTTCCGGAAATCTTCGAATACGTCGGCGAGTAGGAAAATTGTCGGTCATTTGGTATATCTCGTGGTACGTGTGGAATACCTTCGATTACATCCTCAGCCAGAGGTTAAGTGCCCACACGTATTCGTCTCCAGCCTACATCCCGTCTTTCAAGCGGGAGTAGAAAGAGTGTCTCGACGGTAGATCTTCCTTATCGAAAACGAACATGTTGCTTATATATTCGTACGGGTAAACACCCTTCTGCGTTAACAGGTTCAGTGCCTTTTCAAGGGTGGTTTCCTCCGTAAACCACGTGGATTTCAATCCAGAGTCTAACGCCACCTTGAGGATGGGGAAGCTGCTCTTGTCGTTCCTGTGGTTCTTTACTAGAGTATCCAGAGAGGTGTTTTAAGAAGTTGACGCTATCTATAAAGCGAAGATTAATATTGCTGACGTCATCCTTAATGGTTATTGTCTGGAACCTCTCGGTGTTGCGAGCTATAACATCTACTTTTCCCGGAAACTGATGCACTGCGGGTACCACGAGGTGCATATCGTACCCTTCCAGGCTGTGGAACACGACGGGAATGGTTTTTCGCTCTCGCACAGTTAGGTTGCAGTTTGGATGAGCAGCTCCTCTGTATTTCCCGCTGATGTGGCAATGATCCCTCACTTTATTGTCGACGAGCCGTACTTTAGATAGCCCGTCGATATTTGCTTTCTGATAAAACTTTTTGAAGGCTTTCCTGCAATAATGACACACGCTGGCATTCTTGAAATCGGTTTCTTCGGATGGGGTGAGGTGGAGGGATTTTGCATTTTTCAGCAATTTTGCGTAATATCGAGCTTCTTTTTCCTTACATTAGTAAAATACATCGACCGCGTCTTCTCCCAAGTGGTACCTGCGACGTATAATCTTCCCGTGGTGCCCCACTAGGACATAACCGAAACTGCAAGGAAGGTGTTGATGGATTCCGGTGGTTGAACTCGTCAAAGCATCGGGTTGAGCGGTTTACACGGGGCGAAGGATGCATTCAAAATCGACGTAAATAATGTGAGGGAAAGGGTTTTGATGGCTAAGGTGCTTGAATGCGAGTGAGTTTTCTCCTAGCTTCTTGAATCTAAGCGTTTGGACTTGGTTAATTTTGACACATTCTTTCCTTTGGGCCAGGAGCATCATCTCTTCCCAAACCGGCGAAACAGTTCCTACAATAGAACTTGGCATGGGAACACGAACCTCGATAGCGTAGAAAAGCAGCTACATCAGTAATGGTGCAGTAATGGCTGTTTAAGGTTCCCGAATCGTCATCATCATCGTACAGATAGAGAAGGTTGATCGGTAGTCCGTCCAAGTTTTTAGAGACGCGAAGCGGGTGTAACTCCTCTTCGCGGCTATAACCGATGATATTGATCGATAGATCGTTCGCCTTTTCAAACTTGTCGATTTCGGCAATGTTAGTAGGGTAGGTTAGCATGGAAGTATCTGGCATATCCTCAAACTCTTGGTAATTTTCCGGGTCGACATTGTCCAACTGCAAAGCCGCAGCTAGTAAGGAATAGAGAAAGCACTTATGATCGTTTAAATTTTGAACGTTCACTACCACTTTCTGCTTGCCAGCAAGCGCTTTTGGAAGAGGGATGTACGACGATGCTCGCAGTGGCTTATACCTCGACACTCTGATTAGTAGGTTATGGATGCGAGAGATAACCCAACCGCTGCCCCGCTCAGCGAAAGCATCGATGGATTCTTGGATTTTTACGAAAGCTTCGTCCAGGAGAGCGGGGATGTCGTTGGGATTATGTATTTCAGAGTATCTCGACCAGAATCCCGCTTGAATGAACGCAGCCTCCCTAGTAAACTCTATACTCAAGCTGATCTGGGCTTTGCAGTTCACTAGCTGGTGCAAAAAAACTTCCAGCATCGCTTGTAGTGCCACGCGTATAGACAGGAGGAATTGAATCGGATCGCCAAAGACACAATCCCCCACTAGAGGCATCTCGTACTGTTGGTGGCCCAATCCTTCATCTCGTGATGGGGGTGATTGACTCTTGAGGAAGTCGGGTAGCTTGTCGTGGAAACAAGCACATTCTTCCGCATTAAATGGGTGATGAAACCGTAGGTGTTCCCAAAGCTCTGCCTGCGATGGAAAAATGGTCGCGCAGTATACACAGGTGAATGTTTTCTTTTCCATTCTTTTATGAAAATAGATAAAAATCTATCCTTTTTTAATAATGAGGAATAAAAATTAAAAAAAATTGGGGAAGAGGAACAGATTTTTATTCTTTTTTTAATAATACGGAAGAAAAAAATTGAGGAAGAGGAACAAAATTTTTTAAGTAATAATGTTTGAAAAAATACAGCGAAAAAATACACTGTAAGAATACACTGGAAAAAGGTAGTTCTTACCTTTTTCCAGTGTATTCTTACAGTGTATTTATTTAAGACTGGTAATGTTGTCTGTCCAGCTGTTGTATTTGGAGTCATAGCCCTTTCATTTAATGAAGTAAAGCATTTTCCCATCTTTTCCTTTCTTTTTACGTAATACTTGTTCTACTAAGAATAAATCGGGAACTAGAATTTTTTGAAGTTCCGGTTCGTAAAACCCTCCGAGCATCAATTCACCCGACTCGTCGTTCAAAAGATAAGTAACCGGCTCGGTTTTTTGCACTTTACGGATCGTGAAAACTTTGTTAGTAAAATTTTGCAAATACCCTTTATCGAACATTTTCTTAACTTTAGAAATCCTGACTTTATTTCCTACGGCAAATTTGGGTTTGTTCAATAACCGTTTAGTACTAGTTCTTCTCACAAACAGTTCGTGACGTTTGGTTACTTCCCTAGGTTTAAGTTTTATGGCGGAAAGAACCGTGTCATTGTAATTGGAAACTAACTCGTCGATAATGTGTGTCCACTCATAAGTCCCCTGCCTAGTGAATCTTTTCCACATCCTAGTTTTCAGTGTTCTGTTGAAACATTCTACCACGCTTGCTTTCTTCTTGGAATATGTAGAGTACATGTTGATGTTATGACGCTTGAGTAGGGCTTTGAAGTCTTTATTGTAGAACTCACTACCAAAATCGACTTTTAAATTTTTTGGGGGTGTCGCTCCAGCGAGTATCTTCTTGAAAGCTTCGGTAAAGTCTGTGCCAGATTTAGATTTAAGGGGAATGGCCCAAGCGAACTTGGACATTTCATTAATGCAGGTTAGTAAGAAGTTAAACCCTTTATTTAGGTTAGCGTAAGGTATCATTTCGACCAAGTCAGCCTGCTATAGATCGTTCAGGCTCAGTACAATCACTTTCCGTCTCAGAAAATTTTTTCGGGTTGGTTTGTGAAGTGCTTTTACGAGTTGATCCATTTTTTTTATTTCCCATTCCAAACCGAAGTTTTGTTTTCATGATTTTCTTAACGATCGAAGCGGCTAGCTTTTCTCTCCACGTCAAAGAAGGATCGTCACTCACTCTTTGAGCTTTAGCAATTAGAACTTCATCGGCGGCATGCCGATCTTTCAAGTCCGAGCTCTCGGAGTAAGCGATATCATGTTCTTTGCACGCTTCGTCTAGTTTATTAATTCCCTGGTCTCCTCGAGCCAATCTTTTTCCAAGGTTAGTTCCTGGACCGCAGTATTGGTAGCCCGGCAAATGCATTTCGAGAGGTAACTTATCTATGAGTTTGTTTACGATTCCTTTCCCAGACTTGATAAAGGAAGCGCTTTTCGTCCCGCACACCTCGCAAAATACAATCTGGATCTGCTTGTTATTTTTTGCGGTGATGATAGCGGACGGCTAGAGCCCATTAGAAGTTTGACATTTACATTTGATGCAGTACCTCATCTTGATATTTTTTGATTCCATGGTTCTTTGTATATTCATTTTTTTTTAACCTAAACCTAAATTTTGATAAGCCACCCTTTTTTCCTGAGCAGTTACTATTTGTCTTTGCCGCATTTCAGATAAAATTTCGACCATCTCGTTTCAATGTCCGTCGTGGCCGGCCAAAGCAGATTTATACAAAAGCCTGAGTCTCTTTATCAGGTCGTTAGGATTGTTGTAATATTTGTAATCAACCCTGCTACCCACTTTTTTTAACCATGCCCGTCCCTCGTTTCTAGAGGTCTTCCCAAATCAGACCGATAACAGACCTGTACTTGCTGCTACGACTAGATTTAGGTTTACGAGTATTTAGGTCGTTGTGATAAATAGCGCTAGCATTTTTTAACATGGCCGCATAAGCTGCTTTAACTTCTGGCGCGAGTGAGGTTTCCATGAAGTCTTTGAAAACTAGCAAATTCCAAAGCCGCGTCTCCCCAGGTATTGCTCCCCTCGACCACTACGTCATTCTCAAAAATTTTAACCACTTTATTACCGAAAGTCAGCTCACCTTTTATCCTGTCATACTGTAACCTAAAAACTGGGTCTGTATCCTTGGGATTTTCGAAAAATTTTATCAAGAAATATTTACCAGTGTCTCCAATATTCTGACCAGGTAACAAACTATCGAGGGACCTTAGAGTGACTATGTTAGGGAGTTCCGGCGGGGTAGAAATGTTCCATGCTTGTGCCACGGAATATGAAGGGGTAAGTTTAAGACCAGTGCTCGTAGTTGTGTATTCTGTTTTGGACTCGGGAGGAATTCGCATTATAGGAGCTTGAACAGCTGGAGTTGAATATTCGGAGCAACTGAAATCGAGAGGGGTTGACAATGTCTTTTCACAAGGAGTAACGGCTTGGGAAGGGGACGGTGATAAGCCCAATGATTCGTAGTCATCCTCGTCACTTTCTTCCTCTTTGAAAGCTTTAATCGGCGTAGTTTGTGTGGCTAGAGTGTTTTTAATCGGTTTAGTTTGCGTGGTTAGAGGGTTATTAAACGGCATAATTTGTGTGGCTGCACCGAGGACCGATCTCGGTTTCAGGGTGCTTACTACCGGTTTAAAAAATTCTTGTAGTGATTCTTCTTGTTCTCTCTCTCTCCGAACGTTGATTTAAAAACTTTTTAGTTAAACGTCTTTTGAGTTTTACGATTTCTCGTTTTGTCTCTATTCTTTTGTTTATTGGTAAAAACGAACGTTTTGTTTATTGATAAAAACCCATAAGGTTTTTTCCAACAACTTTGACACAACGTTTTAAAGTCCGAAAATTCCATGTCGGGGCCAACGTGGTTTTTGTGAACGTGTTTCAAATTTAACTCATCTACGGGGAAAAGGATTAATAAATTTGCGTTGTCTCTGACCACTTGTTTTGGAATTCTTGTGTAGGACTGGCTGCAATAAAAAATAGGCGTTCGAATGACGCCATTGAGCGAAGTAACGTTCGATGTTTTTTTGTTTGACCAAAAGGCAATCGTCAAAAAGAATCAGGCTTCGAAATTTTGGGTCCAGTTTTTCGAGCGGAACTAAATCTATTTGAGAACTGTGAAAAAAGCGACATCCCGTCCAATTTTTTCCTCAATTTCAGCAAATATAGATTGCAAAGCTTTGTACTTTGATTGACATAAAGTTTTATTGTAAATATATAACCGATCATAGTCGAGCCATATTTCTTTACAGATGAAATTAAACAGTAAATCAGTTTTGCCACAATTTGCAGGGCCTATAAATAGACATCTGATATTTGAAGGTAGAAATGGATGATTTTTAGGTTCTTTCTTAGGTGCGAAAAAGTCGTAGTTTTTAATTTCCATATATTTTCTTATTTGCACATTTTTTTAATGTTTACGGGGATACTAAACACATAAAGTCTTCGTCGGAAAATTTGTCTTTGGAAATGTCGGAATGAGCTACTCCAAAGTCTAATTTGGACCACAATATTACGTTGCTGGGAGAATCGTTGGTGACGTACACCGCGGTAATTCTGCCAGTGACTTCAGTCAAGTTTAAAGCATTGTAAGATGGCAAGTTAAACCAGGGTTTGTCGATAACATTTTTGTTAAGTTTCCCTTTAGTTTTGTGAATATTCTCGTACACCCAAGTTTTAAGGCAGAGCGGTTTGTCTCCGTTACCTCTGTTCACCTTTTCGCAAAAAGGGAAACAGGAGTAAGCCATATGCATCGAATTGGGATAATTGAACGTAGCAATGGATACGGGTTTTTGTTCGTCAAAAGTCGATCTCTAGTTTTTTACAGATGTACCGTTTAAGATTTTTCAACAACTTTTGAGTTTCTGAGTCGCTGGGTGAAATCCAGGCTTTATATTTTGATTTTTCGCTCGAAATGGGATTTCCCAAACCCTTTAAATCTTTAAATTGTAAGAAAGGAGACAAGGAAAACTTTACACCGTTGTTAATCTTTGTACCATTCTCGATCTTAACTTTCAGCAAGTTTTTTTTGCATGAGATTGGAAAGATTCGTATGCCAGGATAGTTGAGACATTTTGAGGTTGTGATTTATTTTGATTTTCTTCCTTTTATTATAATATTGAAAATAAAAGCCTCATCGACGGCTCGGCGTATTTTGATAAAATTTCTCGTATTTAAAAAAGTTTGGTCAATAAGTTTGCACAAGCATTGAAAAGGACGAGGGGGGAAGCGGGTGAAGTGATGGGAGTCGGTCCGAGAGGACAGCCGGGACTAGGATGCGTTTTAACTCCCGAAATCAACTACGACATGCAAAGCAAGCGTGTAACTAAAGTAGGAGCTGCTATCAAACCTGAAGATGCTGTAAATTATTCTGGCAATGGACGTTTAGAAACTTAAAACCGACTTGCCTCCTACCATTGCTCTTCTCTCCGAAGAGTGGTCTTCCGCCAATTCTAGTATGGAAAAAAATGCGTTGTACGTAGATGATGCTGACGGGAATTTCTACGCGAGGAAGAAGCAAATTAAGGACATAGCTTTCCCCCGGCATGCTGCTGACGTGGCATCAAAAGTGTACAGGAATAGAAATTGTTTATTACAAGACGACCAAAAAGTATACTTCAACGCGACGCAAAAGCCGATTAGAAATTTAAGCAAACCTACTTTACCGAACGTGCTGTTACTAAGTTATTTATCGACAGCAATTGATTGTTACAAGATGAGCAGAAAGAATACTTTAATGCCACGAACAAACCGATTAGAAAACTAAGCGAACCTACTTTACCGAGTGACGCGGCTACAAAGAAATTTGTGCATGAAAACAGTTTCATACTGATCAGTTTCAGCATGAAAAGCCCTTTGGAAAAAACGAGCGATTGGTTCGTTAATTCTGGTCCTCTCTCGAGCTTCGTGTGTATGAGTTCAGGTTTAATTCATAATAAACAATTTTCTACTGCAGCGATCCGAGCGTTGCACTAATTGCTAAATGTAAAATAGGTACAAGAGCCCTTTACATTATGAAAATAAAGGGAGAACATTCAGCAGTTACCGTTTTCGAAAATCCTCACGTAACAGAAAAAATTTGCCCATCGCAGTAGAGGCATTCAAAGAGTTTCACCGAGAAGATGTTTATTTCCAGTTAGATTTGCACGTAACTTTTCATTAGATGACTCGTCTCATCCTATTTAAAACAGCTTCATAATTACGTGCCTTACCGAAGGCACTTAGGAAAAATAAGCAAAAGCGACCGCACCAAATCTGGTCAAAGTTTTGTACTCGTTCGTAATTGTATTTTATTCCCGGTCCCAAGTAGTTTGCCAAAGACCGGGGAGGACCCATGTTGCTAAAACTATCGAAATAACAAGGTAATCCGGAAATGGTGGAACAGTGGAATGACTTCCGTCTCCATCTTGGAAATCTTCCAAGTTTGGTATTCCGTTTTCACCAGTAGGCCAAAGTTTTAAGGTGAGCGTGTCTTTACTAAAAGTACTTCTGAATTTTGGAATTTTCATTACTCTAGCCAATCCATTTGAATCAAAGTTTGTAAAGGTTTATTAAAGTCGATTAAACCTTGGGTGGTCTTAAGTAAAGACCTCTGCCACGGGGCAATTTTTTTTGCTTCTTTTTTTTTCTTCTAGCGAGAACCTTCCACTTGCTTGTGATGTCGCACGAGTTCATCCAGAATTTTTGCATCGTTTTGTGTTTTTTTAACGGCAGATACCACCCCCGCTTTACCTCCTGCCAGCCCTCCAATCCCGGCTAAAATCGGTCCTAGCAATGCCAGCGACAAAAAGTCGCCTTATTTTTTTCGAGATTTTGTTTTGAACACCATATCTTTTTTATTATTATTATTATTATTTAGTAAACAACTTTGACTTTGCCTCTACCCACCTTTAGATTCATTTTCCTGTCACCAATGAGCAGAGCATGACAGGTAGTGTTAACTGGCACTGCTGCTCTAAGCGTCAATTTGACTTGTACGTCCACGATTCCCGATTGAAGCCTCTCGGACTTTTTAGAGCAATCCAACACCACGAGAGGATAGGCTTTCTTGAACTGAAGCAAGTCAAAACTCAAGTCATTGGTATCGTAGCAAAGCTGCCTAAATTGCTCCGCCATTCTGTACAGACCAACGTAATCTCCAGTGTACTCTCAAAATTAGTATTTAAATCGAGAAACGGATATCTTTCGGAATTTAGAGTTACGTGAGCATCTTGAAGACTGCAGTGGTCAAACACACCAGGATTTTTTACTAAGAGTCCTGCCTGTTTGTTTGAAAAGCTAAAACTGTCCACATAAGTTTTTTGACAGCGGAAGTAGTCAGCGCGCGCCAGGTGAAGCTGGTATTTTGAGGGAGCATGCAGCTATCGTAATGCCAGTGCCTAACTCCTAAATCCACGGTCGGTCCGTAGTCGATGAGATTGTAGAGTTTAAGTTTCTGTTCGTCCGAGGCAGTGACATGTGGAACGAGCCAGCTGATGCTATTTAGAACGACTTCATCATTGGGCGCTGTCACTGCTTTGAAAATGGCGTTAGTATCACTCTCTCGCCTGAGTGTGAGCACGTGTTTAGTTCCGTAGATTAGCTTATCGTAATTTTCGAAAAATACCATGATGTGTTTCAGAGGGATGGCGAATGTAAAGCTTCCCTTGCGTGTTGTTTCAATGATGATGGATGTGTGCCGCTGTTTGTATCCCAAGTTGTCTGCTAGTTCGGCAGCGACTGAAGCTGCACTATACAGCGCCCAGCACTGGCCGAGCAGACCTGGTTGCTCCCCCGAGCCGTAGGTGAGTAGTCCCTTCATCAGAGTACCGAACCCCGGATAATTTAACTCGTCGACTTGTTTATCACCGAGATGGTATTTGATGTTAGAAAACAGGAACATGGAAGCATTATTAATAAGACTAGCTACGTCAGCATCCGTGTAAGCCGAGTCATCGTCTTTCAGTAACCTACCGTTAATCAGGAGGTAACTATTGGTAACGTGCAGAAACAAATCGTGGTTTTCTACGTGTATGCGGATTTCCGAATTTACATTGTTGAGATTAGTGCCAACAAAAGGAATGTATTCGTGGTAAGTGTAAGACTCGACTGATGAATCATACACCAAAGATTCTTTGATTTTTAAGTAATCTTCTACTACGCTCATTTTCTGGGAACTGTTATAAATTTGATGAAAGCTTTATTTCTTGGCGTCAAACCTTTTTTTTTATTATTAGAGTTAAAATTAAGAAAGAGTCCTTTGCCTTCTTTTCCAAAAACGAGCATCTTATCCTTTTTTAATTATTAGATCTCAAATGAAGACGCACCGTGAGCGTCTCTCCGTTTAAATCCAACGGCTCGTTGGAGCCAAACTCTTATATTTCTGATTAATTTTGTAATCACCGGGAGGTAAACCAAATTATGAGGGAACTCTATGATTTTGAAACCGGGCGGGGAATTGGGATAAAAAGAGTAGTGGTAAAATACGATATTCAGTTACATATATACCCCCACTTCTGGTCACCAGATAAAAGTGGGGGTAATAATGCACTTCCGATCACCTGATGAAAAGTGGGGGGTAATGGCGTCTCTTCCATTTTTCGTCAATCTTGAGGAGGGTGGAAAAGTGGTTTTTAC
Organism: Lithobius niger; assembly: GCA_023313725.1. NCBI lineage: Eukaryota > Metazoa > Arthropoda > Chilopoda > Lithobiomorpha > Lithobiidae > Lithobius > Lithobius niger. The sequence goes on along the minus strand of JAHWFP010141189.1, from coordinate 82,185 downwards.
TATCTGTTTTCCGGTATTCATCGATCTGGAGGAGGGTGGGAAAGTACTTTTTGCTTCCTCCTATGATGTCACTTCCGGTCATGTGATCAAAGTGGGGTAATGATGCGCTTCCGGTCATATGATGAAAAGTGGGGATGTCAGTTCCGGTTTTTCGTCAATCTGGAGTAGTGTGCCTTTTGTTACCTTTTATTCGTTTTTTGTCAGTCCGGAGGAAGGTGGGAAAGTGCTTTTGCTATCTTCTATGACTTCACTTCCGATCATGTGATCAAAATGGGGGTAATGACATAACTTCCGATCATGTGATGAAAGGTGGGGACGTCACTTCCGGTTTCCATCAATATGGAGGAGGGTGCCTTTTGCTTCCTTTTTTCGTTTTTGTTGATGTGGAGGATGGTGGGAAAATGTGTCCTTTTTTCCTTTTTTTGTGGAGAGGATCACGCGTAGGGTACAGCCTGGGGAACCCACATCCCGAATCGTTTCGCTCTAAGACCGACAGTTCTTGAGTTATCAGGTGGGCCAACTTGCTGAAATTCGAGGTACCCAATTTCCGGGGTAGGCGACACGTACGGCACGGCCCAGGGAAGCCAAATCCTGAACGGTTTCACTGTAGGACTGACGGTTCCTGAGTTGCGGGCATATTTCGGATTTTGGAACGTGCCAATTTTTTCGGGGGGCCAAAATAATTTTGACCTGGCCAACTGATAGGTGAGGCCAAGAGTGGGCAAGGTATCATGCATGGGGGCCAAATTTCGCTCCGTTTTGCTCTAGGAACAAAGGTTACCGAGTTATAAGCATTTTAAATAATTTCGGAAATTGAAAATGAAACCTGGGGGCCATCTTAGAAAAAAGGCGGCATTTCTGGTCCGGGCCAAGATGGAGGCATTTCCGGTACCGCTTCCAACAGGATGTGACGTAATTCAAAATGGTGACACTTCCTGTTTCCGCTTCCGGTTACCATGCCACCCGATTGGAAAATGGCGGCACTTCCGGTTTACATGGGGGGGGCCATCTTGTCTGTCTGTCCTGAGTCTGTCAAACGCATTTTCCTACTACTCACTTCCTGTTATGACGTCACATCCTATTGTGACATCACTTCCTGTATGACGTCACTTCCTGTTATGACATCACTTCCTGTTATGACGTCACTTCCTGTTATTACATCACTTCCTGTTATTACATCACTTCCTGTTATTACATCACTTCCTGTTATGTCACTTCATTTATGATGTCACTTCATTTATGACATCACTTCCGGTTATGACATCACTCCTTGGATTTGTACTAAGTTTGTGTTTTGTGTGATATGAAGGATATTAGTCTTAATGACGTGGTGAGTTTAGGTGATATTGAAAAACCTTTAAACAATCAATCGTTATTATTAGTGGAGAATGTTTTGAACCAAACTCTGATGTATTGAGAGTTATAGTTGATTTTTAAAGTACATTTTTGTAAGTTTACACCCATAACCGTTACGGTCAGTCCAGTGAGTTAAGTGTCAAAACAAAATTCGAGAAAATTCAGTTCAGATGTAGTTCTGGACTCGAACACACGGCCTCCCAGCCTTGGTGCAGTTGGGCAGGGCTACATGCACCATATCTATCACATGTGCAACTTCTAATATGGCGCATATAGCCCTGCCCAACTGTGCCAAGGCTGGGAGGCCGTGTGCTTAAGTCCAGAACTGCATCTGGACTGAATTTTCTTCGTTGGATCTTTCCTTATATAGGGAAAATATTTCCCATGATGTATCACACTAATAAAGTTGGCACAGTTCCAAAAAATAAAAAAACTGGCATGGTATCAAATATAAAAAAAAGTTGGCACGGTTCCAAAAATAAAAAAATTGGCACAGTTCCAAAAAATAAAAAAATTGGCACAGTTCCAGAAATAAAAAAGTTGGTGCAGTTCCAAAAGAAAAAATTTTGTGGAGGTTCCTATATAAGGCGTGATCAGACGAGGGAAATTCAGTGCAGATGCAGTTCTGGACTCAAACACACGGCCTCCCAACCCTGGTGCACCATATGAGTAGGGAATCTCCACTACTGGCTCCTGGGCCGGATTTAAGCACCTGCCACCTGTAGGCCCAAACATAACGCCGCTCTTCAATGCCCCCAAAACTTGCCCCCCCCCAAACTTTTGGGAATTTTTATTTTCGTCGCCCCCCCCCCCCAACCAGCACCTTTCTTAATTTGTAGATTCATTTGCGATCCATGGAAAACTGGTAGGGCAAAAATAAAGTAACCTATTTCTGTTGCCCTTTGAACTTAAATTAAGAAATTTTAGGGATTTGCTTACTAGGACCTTGTCCCTTTCTTCCCTAGCTTCCCCCTGTTTTTTGGTAATGAGTGTCGCTTAGTTTCACATGCTCACGGCTACTCATTTTGCTACTCATTTTATTTTGTTGCTATGATCAACGCATGGCAACCAACCCTACACAAAATGGCCATACAATGAAAAGTTCGTAAATAACGTAACTATATGATTTAAAGAAAAAATCAGTAGGCCCTACTCACATAGGCCTACAACACCTGCCCTGTACTCAATCAGTACTGATACGACATTGCGTTGATAGAGAAAAAATGTCGAATTGTTATACTCTGAACAATTTGCAGACATTTGAGAGAAAAATGAGTTGTTGGCAACTTCAAAATCGGTCTACACGGTACTGTACGGTTACTGTTGTGAAAAGCATTATTTGTATGTATTGCACATGATAGCAATAACTTATTTATATAGTGTCATCTCTTGACAGTAAGCGGTATTTCGTAACGTTTTTAGTCTGAGCTGCGGTTTGTTTAATTCTAACAATGGATGGCGCCAGCATTTTATTAAAAAATTTTCATGAACGGCGGAGCACCCAGCGTTTCTCACGTATAATAATTGTATTTAAGCCGTCATGCCGCCCCTAAAAAAGTGCCGCTATAGTTGGTAGTAACTCCCCGTTTGGGTGGTAGTAACTCCAGTTTTAGATCGTGGTGGGAACAAGTTCAAAATATACATAATACGTTCATCATTAGTTTTTTGAAGGTTTCCAATAGGGTCTTTACTCTCATGAAACGAAGTATTAATGGGTGTAAATCGTAGCCAAAACACCAACGTATGAATAAATGGTGTATAACATTCATATTTTGAGTGTTTCCGTTGGGGTTTATACTCGATCAAGACCTTACATGAGGTAAGAAAATGCGTGTAGATCAGGATGGAAACAACCATTCGAGTGAAAGTTTAGATTCTCATTATCATTTATAAAAAAAATAGGAGAAAATGGAAGATAAACATTCAGATCTGATTAACAAAATGATAAAAAAGTTTAGAGTGCCCGTACCGGGAAAAAAAGATGAGCGACCCATTATTGGTCCGTTAGAAAGTATCACCCTCGTGAAGGAGAAAGATGACATAGAAGATGATGTGGAAGTCAACCATAAAAAACGGAAACACGAGGATGACATCCCAAATGCTTCAAAACAGATCCACTCTCCTCCATCGGGTGCGAAACGAGTTCCTCCAGCATCGTTTCGCTCTTTAAAGGCTATTTTGAAGGGTCACAGATTGGGGGAGGGGGGGGGATTGAGGCTTAATGGCGCGTCGACAGCTTGGTCATTAGCGCCAAAATGATTAGCAGAGCGTGGTTGATTGGGGGAGACTTCGAGAAATTATTTGTATTGATTTTTCAAAATGCCGAAAGAAAACGATTATGTGTTTGGATTAAGGTACAACATGGACACAGGAGACCTCATGATTGGCAACAAAACTATCAAAATACGGAAGAACGACATAGTGTTGGAAGGAAAGAAGTACCGAGGAAAAAAATCAGCTGTGGAGTTTACTGACTCAAAAAGTCTTGCAGTACGAAACGTACGACCCCGAAGTCTTGGCATCATACGGCTCGATTCTGAAAGACAGCAATGCCTCATATCGAAATTACGACCCCTGCTTTGGAAAGCCGAAATCGAATCGTGGTTACAAGTACGTGCGTGTTATGAAACCAATTTTGAAGGAAATAAAGACGGAGAAAAGTTGTTGGCTGGAAGAAGTGGAAGATGAGAAAGATTACGACGAATCGGAGTCGAACGAATCGGGTTCAGATGAATCAGAGTATGAAGAATTGGTGTCAGACGATACACGGTCGGATAAATCGGAATCTGAAGAATCGGGGTTGGACGATGTGGGGTCGAATGAATCGGAGTCTGAAGAATCAAGGTCAGACGAATCGGAGACAAATGAATCGGAGACGAATGAATTAGGATCGGACGAGCCGGATAATTTAGGGTCGAAAGAATCGGGGCCGAACGAATCAGAGTCTGTTGAAGTAGATTACAACAACCCGAACGCGTTGGAGAATAGGTTGAGAGTCTTGGTTGGAATATTGTTGAATGGAAAAGTTGATCATGAAGAGGAAATTATTCAAATTCTAGGGGGATTGAAGGAGATGGAAATTATAACCGAAAATGAAGAGAGGACAATACAACAAAACCTATCCAGCTGAGGAGTTTTGTCTAGTAACACGATGTAGTTATTGTGTCCTATCAATAAAATTATTTTTAAAAATCCTAAATAACGTCAGTGTTGCTAATTCGTCATTCTCACAATGTAAAAGCTCACGAAGCATAGGAAAAAACTTATAAAAATTTGCAAAAACTTGTAAGGTTGCTCATGTTATTAGCGTGAAGTTGCTCGTATGCTATTAGCGTGAAGTTGCTCATATGGCATTAGTCTGAAGTTGCTCATATGGCATTAGCGTGAAGTTGCTCATATAGTATTAGCGTGAAGTTGATCATATGGCAGCACCATAAAGTTTCTCATACGACATTAGCATGAAGTTACCCACCAGAAGTGACGTCATAGGAGGTAGCAAAAAGCACTTTCCCCACCATCCTCCATATCGACAAAAACCGGAAGTGACATCATTACCCCCACTGTCATCACGTGATCGGAAGTGACGACATTATGCTCACTGTGATGTCATAAGTGAGGTAATGACATCACGGTAGCAAAAGGATGCAAAAAAGTAGCAAACCACCATCCTCCAGATCGATGAAAATGAAAAAAGGTAGCAAAAGACACGTTTCCACCTTTCATCACGTGACCGGAAGTGCATCATTACCCCCAGTTTGATCACGTGACCGGAAGTGGGGGGGTAATATCGTCACTCAGGTAGCAAAAGGATGCAAAAAAGTAGCAAAAGACCACCGTCCTCCAGATTGAGAACGAAAAAAAAGGTAACAAAAGACACTTTTCCACCATCCTCCAGATCGATGAAAACCGGAAAACAGATAGTAAAAACCACTTTTCCACCCTCCTCCAGATTGACGAAAAATGGAACAGATGCCCCTTTTCATCAGGTGATCGGAAGTGCATTATTACTCCCATTTTTATCAGGTGACCGGAAGTGGGGGTACATATGTAACCGAATACAAAGTATTTTACCTCTACTAAAAGGAGTATAAAGTGGGCTGAGTGTCGTTGTTTAGGTACGAATTGCCTATGATATCAACGTGTAAGAAAATTGTATTGATGCTCATAATGTCGACGGTATTTTGACTCTCTCGACTTCTCACGTAGTTGCCTAATTCAAACCACAAGACTGGAACCAAACTCTTGTCACCCGAAAAAGATATTCTGTAATTTGGATCGGTAATTATCAAGTTGGTTCTTAAAGTGTTTAGATTTGGGAGAATCGTAATGGCATCCTTGTTGTGACCATTCGCATCTATCGCCGACTTGAGAGATTTATTCAAATCCCCGATTTTGTAAGCCCCCGGGTGACTAATACTTTCTGCCAGGTGGCACCAGCATCGGTCGTGTACCGAATTTCGTTATTTTTCGAGGTGATGTTGTGGATGCTGTTGTACGTGTCTAAATTAAGCAGGGTCAATTCGTAATTTTTTTCAGAGTCTTAATGAATTGGAGTGTATTAGATTGATTCTCAAATCAGAGTCTTTGCCGGAGAGAATAATTGCACAAGAATCCATGATATTGCGCTTTTAAATTTGGATGAAAAACAAATTCGAAATCTGGAAGGACCTGACCCCATGATTGGCTAGTTTACACCATAATGACGTTGAAATTTTTAACCAAGGTCATTTTACGCACCAAAATAGTATACCCGATCCTAGAGGGTGCTAAATAGTATACCCGGTCCTAGGGGGTACTAAATAGTATACCCGGTCCTAGGGGGGCTAAATAGTATATCCGGGTGGTATGACCTACGTACTACCAGTTTCCTAAATAGAGGGCAGTGAAACGTCCCTCAGCCATAAGGGCCAACCTGCGAATGTAACCAAGCATTAGGGTCAGAAGGATATCCAAGCATAGTGGTCCACTCAGAAGTACAGTCTCGGTCATAAACAAGCGGCTACAGCGACTGCCTAGTCGCACCGGTCTTCTGTACGGTTCCTCCACTTCCAATGTTGAGGCGCACACCTCTATCATGCACTACAACTGCTGTTATTATTTAATTTAGTTACGTCGAAGCAGTCTATTAAACTTGACGTTGTAAACAATGGACGCGTCGAAGCAGTCTACTAAACAATGGACGTTGTAAACAATGGACCTTGTAAACAATGGTCGTCAATATCTGGTACTGTTGCGAAGTTGAAAAAAGCGACGGACGGACGGACGGACAAAGTCGTTGCAATAGTCTTCTCGCCGGTTACGGCGTACAGAAGACTAAAAATGCCTCTCTTATACGGAGAATCATTACAACAATGGTCCTAAAGAGCAACAACGTTTCCAAAGATTCATTGTTACGATGTTCGGTTAAGAATATTCGATGCATTGGGCTGGATTGATACTTGGGTGGGTGACTGCCTGGGAATCTGGCTGTTGCAGACATAGGGCCTTAGGGCTTCGGGCAGATGACCAGGAGTGGTTAACGCTCGTTAAACCCTTTAACCCTTTTTTTTTAAGAATATTCGATACGGGTTCTATTGTTCTAAAGTAGTATTTCTCTATAGCATCCACTGTAGAATTTTTGTTAATAAAAATACGTCTAAGTAAATTCAATTTTATTGTTAACTTTAACCTAGTGTAGAACTATAAAACTACTTCATAACTGCTTCAAACTTTTAATTTGTACTATTTTAAACTTCTCATGGAAAACTGTGGTATGAAAGCAAGGTATTGGGAGGGAAAGGGGCGAAAGGGGATGGGGCACCCCATATCAAAATTAAAATTCTGAAGCAATTTTTAAACTCTTTACTACCATCTCAAATATTTCTTCATCTCACCTTTCAGTTCCAGGCTTACATTTCTGAATCGTGTGTGAAAACTAAGAAAAGTCGTCGGAAGAATATTGATTTTTGAAGGAACTTACTTAATTTTTAGTCTTCTGTACAGCTAAAACGACTGGGAAGACTGTAGCAACGACTTTGTCCGTCCGTCCATCACCTTTTTCAGTAGTAGTCAAGTGGACTTTAAACAAGTGGTCTTGTCGCAACCGGTCTTTCACCACTTTCGAAAATGTGAAGGCGCACACCTCTATCCGTATTTGTTGCACCTCTATCACGCATTGCAACAGCGATCTCTGTTTTAGTATAATCTAAAAGAAGTAACCATCACACTTGCTGGTTATAAATGTGCTAGCTTTTAGGCCTAGGTTTTACCTGCCGTTTTAATTTCGTTAGTTGTGGCTAATGGAGAATTGGGTTCGAGCGTAGACCTCTTCATTTATGCAATACGGTGTCGAGACTTCACGTTTCCGTGGCATCGTAATTTTAGGCTTAATTTTCAGCTTTTGGTCTCATTTTTTTATTACCTGCCGTTTTAATTTCGTCATAGTAGCTAACACAGAATTGGGTTCAAGAGTAGGCCTATTCATCCATGCAAAACGATGTCGAGGCTATTTTAAATGAAACTAACGTGTGTCGTTGAAAAATTTCTTTTTTTTTTTACATTTGGATGTCTTCTTGTAGTGGTTAAATGCGACGATCAAATTGTATTATTTCATGGAGTTCATTGAGAAAACCTGTTAGCTATAAGGAAGTAACGATGTTTTAATTTGCCGTGTTTTTTAAAGTCCAGTTGACCACCGCTAAAAAAGGCAACGGACGGACTGACAATGTCGTTGGTGTAGTTTTCCCTGCCATTTGTACAGACGACTAAAAATAAGGTAAATTTAGGACATTGCTAATTCCTCATAGTTAATAGGCTGTCTGGAGTAAGTCAATGAAATAATAACATTTGATCGTCTCATTTAACCACTACAGGAAGACACACAATCTTTAAAAAATGAAATCATTCACGACACACATTAGCTTCATTTAAAATAGTCTCGGTACTATGTTGCGTGGATGAATAGCCTGCTCTTAAACCCAATTCTCCCTTAGCTGCTACTTACGAAATTAAAACGGCAGGAAAATAAATTAGGCCTAAAAGCTAAACATTGGGCCTAAAATCACGTTGCCATGGTTACATGAAGTCTAAACATCGGTTTGCATAAATGAATAGGCCTACTTTACAAACCAATTCTTCATTAACTGCCATTTAAGTTAAGAAATTAAAACGGCAGGCAAAGGCAATTACGCCTAAATCTAAAACTAGGCCTGAAAGCTAACACATTTTTAACTGGCAATTTTGATGGTTACAACATTTAGATTACTACATTTAGATTACTACTTTTAAATTACTAGTTTTAGATTACTTGCTTTCGGTTACTACTATTAGGTTACTTCTTTTATATAAGAGTTCGCTGTGTGTGTGATAGACGTGTGCGTCAATAGTGGAGGAAGTGTACAGAAGACCGGTTGCAACTAGGTAGTCGCTGCAGTCGCTCGTTTAACATGTAGTTGGGTTGTGCCCCCCCCCCCCCCGCTAGATCGGCCGTGTTGTTGGAGTATGCCTTTGGCCGGCTCTATGAAAAATTAAATTGCGAATTTATTGTGTGAATTAATACATTTTTAGTAATATTTACAAAATTACTGTATGAAATGAAATTATCAGTTGATATGTTTAAATCGATTACGACATAAATCTACCTCAGTGGCCAGCAATAAATGTTAATAATCTTGGTAACGATTTTAACAAGCATGCACATTTCAATACGACCAAGGTGTCAAAACTTTGTATTCCGTGCCTACAGTCCATCGTGGAGGCAAATAGTACTGTCAAGCTAAAGAGACAGGTGAAAAGGGGGAAAGATGGGGACAGTTCCTTAGAAAAGTACTGCCGAGCCCACATTCAACCTTAAAATCAAAATTTGCAACTTATTTTACCAATCGATGTGTTCCCTCATTTTACCCTAAAAAAATTGGTGACAGGCTATTTAGCTACGTGCTACAATGGATGAGTGAAACAAGACATGTAAAAGCATCTTTACAAAAAAAAAACTTTTCTCGAAAATTCTGAACAAAAATTGATAACCTGGCCAAGAAACCCTAGTAGGTCAGGCATTATATAAAAACACAACAATAAAATAGTGATTTGTTCTTTGTTCTGCTTCGAATCAATAGCATGCACAGAAGTATTGTTATCGTTCTAGTTTTGCTAAAGGCAATAATTAGAACTTAAACCCCGATAAAGCGAAACAGTACATTCAAAGGCCTAACTTAGAGAAATCAAAGATTTTACTCACCTGCAGTCTTCACCGCTACTTAAATAAATCGGATTTTTGTTCGACATTTAACACACTGGACGAACCTAACGGTTGTGGGTGTCAACTTACAAAAAAGTGCTTTAAAAATCAATAGTAGTTCTCAATACATCAAAGTTTGATTCAAAACACTCTCCATTAATAATGACAGTTTATTGTTTAAAGGTTTTTCTATATAACCAAAACTCACCGCGTTAATAAGTCTAATATCCTTAATTACACCTCCCCCTCCCTCTCCCCTTTGAACTCCTCAAAATGTTGCCAATTCGTCATTTTCGTGCCGTCAGGAATGCAGATTCGTCATTCTCACGATGTGAAAGCTCAAAAATCATTTGCACCCCTGAGACCCATTTTCATGAATGCAACTAGCAATTCGTCGTTAACACGATGTGAAAGCTCAAAAAACATTTTGCACCCGAGACCTTTTAATGTTGCCATTCGTCATTTTCATAAGTGCAGCTAGCAATTCGCCATTATCACAATATGAAAGCTCATAGAGCATTTGCACCTTTTGAGACCCCTTTAATGTTGCTTATTCGTCATTTTCATGAGTGCAGCTAGCAATTCATCATTATCACAAAATGGAAGCCCATAGAGCATTTGCACTCCTAAGACCCCTTTAAAGTTGACAATTCGTCATTTTTGTGCCGTAAGGAATGCAGTTCGTCATTCTCACAATGTGAAAGCTCAAAGAGCAATTAGCATGACCCCTCAATTTGGGACCCTCCCCCATTCGCCCTTCCCCCCCCCCCAGTAATGTCGATAATTCGTCACCCTCCGAGAGAACCCTGGCAAGCTCACGACACATTTGCAGGGATCCCCTCGATTTTAGGACCCCCTTTTTTGTGAACCCCCCTTGCTGTTACTAATTAGTCATTATCACGATCTGATAGTATTCGAGAGTTCTCACAATATGAACGTTTATGAAGCTTTCGCACGGTTCCTTGGACGACGTCACTTCTGGTCACGTCACCTCCAGTACGACGTCACTTCCGGTCTGGGAGGGCGCCACCATCTCGGAAAATAGTGGCACTTCCGCTTTGCATGAGCGCCGCCATCTTGGCTGCAACGTCACTTCCGGTTCGTGAGGATACCACCATCTTGAAAAAGTAGCTGCATTTCCGATTCGTACGGGTGCCGCCATCTTGGAAAAATAGCTGCACTTCTGGTACCATAAGGACTCAAAAGGTACCAAAAAGCACTTTCCCCCTTCCTCCAGATTGACGAAAAGGGGGCCGCCATCTTGGATGACGTCACTTCCGGTGCACATGGGCGCCGCCATCTTGGACTTCTGGTAACGTGACCTATGACGTCACTTCCGGGCCTGGGGGTGGCTGGGTATGTCCTCATATTGCAAATCCCCACTACTGCTTTCAACTACAAGAGTTGTTAATAACTGAATTTATTTGACATGCGTAACCGGTAAGCGGTTAATGCATTTCCGTCATTCAAGTGAACTGCACTATTGATCGAAATCTATCCCTTTCCATCTCTCCTCCATTCCGACCATTACCTTATCCATTTACCTTAACCTTTGTCAAAATTACATTTTAAGTGCTGTTATTTGTACCACACACTATTCAAACATTAACAGGATGGAAAGTCGATTAGTGGTAAATAAATAGGTTACAGAAATATGTTTACATCTGCATTTATTTATACACAATTTAACGTATGAACAATAAACGATGGTTAATGAAATTATATGGTTAATTATCTGTTGTAACAAGCCTACGCTTAGTTCACTATTGACTTAGATTACTAGGTGAACCATGCCACCAAAATCGTCTGGAAATTGAATTATCACCATTTTAGGGAAAATGGTAAGCTGAGTTGCGTATTCGTGAATACATGAGATTCACCGCGGATTCGTGATTTAATTTAATTTCATTGTGAAATGGAAGGAAAGAGTGTGACACTAAACCAAGGGACTCGCAAACGCCAGAAGTGTACTAGAGACAAAATTCGCCATTTTGGGACAAAAGGTAAGCTGAGTAATACAGAGGTCTATACGGATACAATATAATTACAAGGTATTATGACTACAAAATCGTGTAAGAGATTTAAGGCGTTTTTTATTAAATACCACTTAACAAACACAGAGCATTACTAGTAAATTTAGCTTTTTATGCATTGTCGTATTCCCTTAGGAGAAAAAATCAACTCACTGCCAAACCTAACGATAAGCTAAGAAATAGCTTTCATCTAGTGAGTCTTGTTGCTTAAATTCTGTCCTAACTTTATGAGCAGGAGCAAAGCTGAGCTCTGCTAGAGAGACTGAATGGATCATTATGAACATAACCCACTGACGTAGATTGATCGACTGATTAAGATTTACAAACGGAACTGGGGGGGGGGGATTGAGGCTTAATGGCGCGTCGACAACGGAACTGGGAAATGGAATTAACAGTGACTGGGCTAACAATAATAATAATAAATTCACTGCTAATGCAATAGACAAAGGAAAGATCAGGGTTGATCGCTCACACCTCCCCTGTGTTTAAAAATCAATTAAAACAAACTTTAAAAAATAAAAAAAATAAAATTTTATTTGTGAATGGGCATGCAACAATTGGAAGGACGAACTTCGAGAGGTCAACTGGGTTTAATAACATTTTAAAAATGTGTACGGATGGTGCCAAAAAGACATCGGAAGGCAAATGGTTCCACACATTGATAATTCTGTTGCAAAAAAGTATTTCCGACCTAGTTAACTGCAAGCTTTAGTGGATGGCCTCTAGTTCTTTCACAACCTCGAATGCAAAAGTATTCACTGCTGTTTATGTCGTACAAATCATGTACGTATCGAACAAGTTATTTACTAGGCAACACATTTCGAGTGTAGGTAGATTTAGAACTTTTAAGCGTTCCTGATAAGATTAGCTCAATGGCTTTTAGTAAGTAAGGTTACCAGACTGGTGACGCATAGTCTAAAATGGTTCTAACAAACACCTTAAAGGCTTGAAGGTTTAAATAAATATAAGTACATTCTGTGACCGAAAATAGCATCTGACCATTATAGCCCGAATGTGAGCTGCTTTCACAATAGTGTTAATGTGGCTAGATGCCTTAAGGTCCTTTGAATAAATAACTCCTACATATTTTTTCTGATTTTCACTATCCAGGATGTTGCCATTAACGCAGTAACTTTTTTTTTTTATTTTTGCTTCCGGTTTGCAAAGTTTTACATTTGCTAGCAGAAATTGATAATGCCAATTCTTGCACCACACTTCGATTTCTCCGATAGCATTATTACTTAAAACGTAATGGTCGTTAGTAACTTGTGCAGTTTTGTAGAGTTTAACATTATTAGCAAATTTTGGGAACATCATACCAGGAATGCCACAATTTAGGTCATTAATATCAATTAAAAACAATGACGGTTTCAGGAAAGAGCCCTGCGGCGCTGCTAGTAACCGATTTAACTTCTGAAGTGGAAGAACCAATGCAAACTATCTGACTAAGAGATGAAAGGAACGCCTTCAGCCACTCAACCATGTTGCCACCAAAACCATAATGGTCCAGTTTGATAATAATTTGTTATGTACAACAGGGTCGAAAGCTTTGGAAAAATCTATGAAAACTGCATTGACCGGGGAACCAGTATTAATGGCCGTGTCCAGGCATCCAAACATTGAAACAGCTGCAGCGTAGTGCTTCTTCCCGGAATAAAACCAAATTGATCCGTTGATAAAAAAAAATAATATCATTTAAAAATAATATGAGTGAACATTTGATCAAAGATGTGTAACGATCTAGATTGCACTCACCAAACTCATGCAATCGAGTTCGATACTAAGAAAGAGTATAAATGTTGGGTAGGACTTCCGGAACGAGAAGCTAGACTCTGACGTCAGGAGCCTACAGGACCTATTAAGGGTGCATCAGGTGGCAGTCTCAGGTTCCTGACCAACGGGAGTCTAGACAGTAAACAACCTGCTAAAGTAAATACAGCTGCTTCGCAAATGTAAAGAGAGGTGTTCACAAGCCTTTCTTGGAACACAATGTCTCATCCTTATTTTTAGACTCTGACTTGAATTTAGGCCATTACATAATAGTTATTTTTAGACTATTTCGTAATGCTAGCGAAAACACGTAACATTAGAAATGCGTATTTATGTTCATATTCCACCTAAGCTTTGTCATATGTCTTTGTCATATCGATGGGTAATTGATTCTGCATTGTGGCTGCTACTGCAATATTGCTGCGTTGTGGCTGCAACGTTGTTGGTCTCCCGAAGCCCGCATAGAAGAACTAAACAAGCCATTCAGTCATGTCGTCCGCCCAATTTTTAGGCCGTATAGTCTTAGCCGCGACTGTATAGTCTTAGCCACGGCCGTATAGTCTTAGCCACGGCCGTTTCACTTTGGTTCAAAGGGTTTCAAAGGGTTTTAGTGAGCGTTAACCACACCTGGTCATCTGCCCGACGAAGCCTTATGGCCCTATGTCTGCGGCCGTTTCACTTTGGTTCTCAACAACATATTAACAGATTTATTCCAGAGTTGGAAGGCCGACAATGCTAACTCAAACAAGATCGAACACAATGTTACTTTCCCGTGCCCAAGCGTCGTTGCATCTTGTTCGAGTGATCAAGGTTCAAGTTAGTGTAACTGAACAGGTTAAGTTATATGTTAAGGTTTGGGTTAGGGTCTTAGTGTCGATCGTGTGACTTATGGTCCGTAGGCTCGTGTAATGAATTAAAAGTGAAAGTAAAAGTGAGATCTAATCCACCTTGTGCTACTTGCCTCAGTGTTGCACCATTGTTACACGTTGCAGCATTGTAACCTTTTCATATTGTTAGCAGCTCAATTCGGTTTATTTCCGAGCCTCCGCGGCTCGGAAATAAACCAATATGAAACTGAAATTGCCTTCGCCTTCTGTCCATTTTCTGAAAATTCTCGTGCGCAAACGAACTCTTAATACGCACTGCCTGCCAGCCATGCTTATGTCGGTACATTTACTGACCAAATCCAATAAAGCTTATGTACTAAATTTGTATGAAAAAATTTTAAAGGCAGTGCAGCTATTAAGCTTGAACTTTCGACTTCAACATGGGAGACCTAAGGTCAAATCTTCCAGTAAAGGCTTTCTGCTGTTACCCGCTCTCTCATAAAATGTAACTTGGCCACAAAATCTATACCATTGTTGGTGTATGCCTATTTCTTACACTGCTGAAACATGTTGGGCTTAGTTCTTTCTGTACAGGCCTTTGGCTCAAATATTGACGTTGATGCAATCCGTCGTTTCTGTAGATAATTTTAATCATCCAGTTTCAAAAAATTTAAAGTAGAGGATAATGCATCATTTTTGCTGGTTTAGGTTTGCCTTAGCAGTCTTTCCTTGGCTTAATGATATCAACGCTTTCTAAAGCCGGCCCTTTATGGAAACCTGACCGGCTTTTTTAACACAAGTTTTGGTTTCGGGTGTTATATATATATGTGAGTGGAACCTCACCTTATACTCCAAATCACATATCCTAATTCATCTTGCCTGAAATTTGTTTCTGTGGAACACCTTGCCTTTTCCGAATTAATTATCTAGCGATATAGAACTTCACGTACCATTTACAAAAATGTCCGTAGAATCGACCGATCTTAATTCGTATTTCCATTACTAAATCTGTACTTACGGCGTGAAAACAGGAGAAACTATCACCTCTCACGTTGAAGACAGGGAAACTTTCGTTTTGCCACTGCAGAAAGATTTTTACAAGTCTCCAGAACGGATTGAATGATGTCAACTGACCATGCTCAGCATCCTTTGTCGACTTCCGTTTCACCTGGTGGGTGTACTTGTAATTAGGGCGTGTCTATAAAGATTTGAAAAGGTGTGGTATAATGACATTTCCATTCATATAGCTATGTTTGTATCTCAGTGTCTCTTTTAACCTTTACATTTTCGTTCCTGTTAATGGCTGTCAACTGCAAGAGTTGTTAATAGTTAAAATTACTTGAAATGCATATCCGGTAAGCGGTTAATGCATTACTGCATACAAATGGCGTGGAGTATTTATCGTCATATACGCCTTTCCATCTCTGCTCCATTCCGACCATGATTCCATTAACATTAACCTTTCTCAAGAGTAGATTTGAATAGAGGTAGTATGTGTTTGTATCACAGTGTCTCTCTTTACCTTTACATTTTCGTTCCTGTTAATGGTTGTCAACTGCAAGAGTTGTTAATAGTTAAAATTATTTGAAATGCATATCCGGTAAGCGGTTAATGCATTACTGCATGCAAATGGCGTGGAATATTTATCGTCATATACGCCTTTCCATCTCTGTTCCATTCCGACCATGATTCCATTAACATTAACCTTTCTCAAGAGTAGATTTGTATAGAGGTAGTATGTGTTTGTATCACAGTGTCTCTCTTTACCTTTACATTTTCGTTCCTGTTAATGGCTGTCAACTGCAAGAGTTGTTAATAGTTAAAATTATTTGAAATGCGTATCCGGAAAGCAGTTAATGCATTACTGTCATGGAAATGGGGCGGAATATTGATCAATATATACACCTTTCCATTTCCGCTCCTTCCCGACCATGATTATCCGCTCCATTAACCTTGACCTTTCTCAAGAGTAGATTTGAAAAGAGGTAGTATGTGTTTGTATCACAGTGTCTCTCTTTACCTTTGCACTTCCGTTTCCTGTTGACGGCTTTTAACTGCAAGAGTTGTTAATAATTAAAATTATTTGAAATGCATATCCGGTAAGTGGCTAATGCATTCAGTCATGCAAATGGGGGGGAATATTGATCGAAATCCACCCCTTTCCATCTCTGCTTCTTTCCGACCATTATCTGCTCGTTAACCTTAACCTTTCTCAAGAGTAGATTTAAAGTGCTGTCACTTGTACAACACGCAATTTAAAATTAAACAGGATGGAAAATCGTATCGGCTCGATTATTGATAAGTAAATAGGCAACAAAAATAGGTTTGCAGCTGAAATTATTTACACACAATTTGATGGAATAACTTAGTTAAAAACATGGAACGATTAAATGTTAGTTTCAGCTGGTTAACTGTTGGCTTAGTTTAGTAGGTGGACCACTTCGCCAAAATCATCTTGGAAATTGAATTGTCGCCATTTTAGGGAAAAACCTAATGCAAGATGCAGATTCGTGCGATTTCGAAACAATTGCAGGAGATTCACCACGTGTAAGGCCATTGTCAAAAACTACGCATTATACGAACAGAGTATTACTAGTACATTAATTAGCTTTTTATGCTTTCTGGCATTGCCTTAGGAGAAAAAAAGCAACTCACTGCCAAACCTAACGATAAGCTAAGAAATAGATTTCATCTAGCAAGTCTTGTTGCTTAAATTCGTTATAAGCAGGAGCAAAGCTGAGCTCCGCTATAGAGACTGAATGGATCATTATGAACATGACCCACTGACCTATATTGATCGACTGATCCAGATTTACACACAGAACCAGGAAATGGAACTAACAGTGATTGGGCTAGCACGTTTGACATTAATAGCTGGCTGCCGTCGTTAAATTCTTCATTCATAATAATTTTAAATTAAAAATACTCCTCATTAGTATTCATTTAAAATTTTAAAAAAGTATAACTAACTGGTTTGTGAAATACAGGGTGAATCGTTAAGACTTGTTTCTGGTGAGGTATCTGTTCCCTGCCACCACCTTGAGGGAATTCTTTGAACCTTGCAATTTCGACAATATGACGCCAGTACTACAAGGCCCTAGCATTTAGCTTGAATGCAAACTATGCATAGTCGAAAGCATGGCTCTCCTTAGCCAAGAGCTAAATTAAATATAGCTAAATTACCTTGGGAGAAATATACGTTGCGTGTATTCAACGTGAAAGAAGAGTGTTTTAAAAACTTTATTTGATTACTGGTTGTTCCCTGGCGTAACATACGTCAGTCTAGCTGAATCCCGCATGCGTGAGCAAACTACTTTACTGGGGAGCATGAAATGAAAAGAGCCACCGAACCCTCCCCCTTCGTGCCTCCCCCCCCCCCATTCCTCCTCCACCACCATCTGTTTCCGTTCTGTGGAGATCTCAACACTCACTGCCATTGAGGAATATTGGAGGAAATGAGAATAAGAGGGCTGAAGTCATTGCAACATCTCGTAACGATTTGGACATTGTAGTTTTGAACAGCGCTGAACCCAATTTCATGCGCTGGCAGGGTTAATATTACCAGGAATCTGTTTTTGACATGGTCCTATGCTCGGCTTCCCTGGCTGAATCCCTGTCTCTGCGTGTCGCCGATGATCTTCGGGGCAGTGACCATGCCACAATCATTGTCACCATTCTTGTATCATTCTCAACGGCCAAGTTAGACACCATCTTTCAAGGTGCTGTAGTCCCATTGGGTGATTTGAATCCCTCCTCTAGCCCTTCTCCCCCTCCTTTTAATCCCGGGTGTTTTGTTTTCTTAAAGAAGTAAATAAATTTTTCAGTGGAGGGCAACACAGTGTGGCTGGATTGTCAATTTCTCCGTTTTGATACCAAGCGTGAAAAGCCCGCCATAACTATCGTGCATGCAGTGACTGTTATTCAACCAACTATGAAACTTTTCAACTTTTCTGTTCAATTTGTGGTAGAATGTTGCCGGCATTATATACAATGTAAGGTATAGGTACAGTATAAGTCAGTTGAAGAAGGATGCATCGCCCCGGGCCGCTTATGCCCTCAATAAAATCTGAAATCTGAAATCTGAACTTTTTAATCGGCTCTAATAGTCAGAATTATTGAAGCAATATTGTATTTGATTCTAATTGTGACAGCGCATATTCGCTCTGATTGTCGGTTGTTCGTCCTTTTTCTTTGCTACCTTGCCAAGAATGAAGTACGTTAGCAATGGGTTTCCGTTACCCACTATCAGTAAATACAATAACTTGAATTGGCTCTCCACCTCTCGGAAACAACAACATAAAACCGGATTTCTTGTTGCCCCTTACACAAGAGGAGTAACTGAACCACTTCGTAAGAAGTTATACACTGATAATGTGCGCCTTGTTAGTAAAAGTAGCCGCGCTCTTCACAGCCAACTTCACCTCCCCCCCCCCCCCCCCCCCATACCCATACTACAATATTCTAGCCAACATTCGCCAACTTAATCGCACCGAATAATACTTTGGACGTTAAATGAAAACTGGAACATTGCTACTGTTCTAGTTTTCATTTAACCTTCGAATTATTAGGCGGTGCAATTAACTTGGCGAATGTTTTGGTGTGTTGATATCACTCTTTTGAAGGGCCGAACCATTCGGAACTTGGCTGCCCCTTTTACCAGTTTTGGTTTTTGATATGATTCTTCTAACCAAACACCGTGGTCATATTAGCAGCAAGTCTTAAATGACGTCATGCATAGTTATTTTTCACATGGTAAGCATCGCTCAAGCCACAGCGAAAGACTAGAAGTGGGGGAGGAGTGAGCCTGGTACCATTAAGCATATGATTATGCAGTAACTGAACCTAAAAGAGAATTTTTTGGGGGATGTTTGGAATGGAAACCATACCAATTTGGCCAAAACCTTGCAAAAGGGGGAGGGGAGAGAGAATATTGGCAGAAAACGGGAGTATTGCAGGAAGAAACATTGACAGTTGCATTGAACGTTCAGGCAGCACCAAGCAAAAACTGGGAAACAACCACGGGCAAACATATCTCCAGGCGAAGTCGGGTACGACTGCTAGTTTCTACATAAGCATGCACATGCTTCTTACGGGAGAGGAAAAATGATTTTTTCGTAACGGTATTTCTCCCTATTGGATATAGTGTATAATTACTTTTATAAATGTTATAAAGCTTGGGAAAACTGTCTTGCAACGAAATATTGACTCCATTAATAAAATATGTAACACCCGTTTCTGATTACATCAATATTTATTTTATCCATATTATTTATGAATAAGTACTACCATACAAATACATATTTTTTTGCAGGAAACCTTCCAGATGACCTTATTAATGATGGTATATTGGGGAAACTTGATACATCTTTATTAGTTCATGTGGATAAGTTCAGTTGTTTCACGACGTTCACCGTTGAATATCGTGAGTCGAGTGGAACACAATGGACATTGGTCTCTAATGACATCAAGGCTGATCAAGGAAGTCTCCTAATTCAAAACATACCTGCAGGAAAGTCACACATACTTCGCATTACTGGTCGATCTAAATATGGAGAGAGCATCAAAGAATATGGTTTCAGTGTAAACCCAAAAGAATACAATATCTTGTATTCTAATAGCTATTTCACAACAAGGTAAATTTTTCACGTTACTCCTTAAAACGTACATGTCAAGGTACTTTGTACGCATTTTCCACATCATGTTAAATTGTATATATTCACTAGACGTGTTATTTTCTGTCATTCTATTAGCGTCAATCCATGTTTCAAGCAATTCCTTCGATCCCAAGAGTATCACAAAATTGATATAGTAATTATTTCGACGCAAACTAATTGTGATTGTTGCTCGCAGTTCGTTCATCATTCCTCAGCACGTCTGTATTTCACCTACATTATTCACAACATACGATTTGTTTGTTTACAAGTCCACTCTTGCAAGCTTTGCTCGCTCAATTCATGCACCTTCGTTTTTCAGAATCGCGAATGTTTGACAACATTTTTAAACCTATAGGTTGCTTTTTCCGTGCATCAGTCAGTTGAAGCCAAGATAATTTTAAGGTCTATGTATAATATGATGCAAAATATGTCGTTCTTTTAGGTTTTATTCTTTTGCAACCACGTTTCTTTATACCGTTCGTACTTTGAACTGCAATCCATTAATTTAAAATGCATAGTTCATAACACTTGTCAACAACAGCGGGCCCGAAAAGAAAATGATAACAGCAATAGCATTGTATCGTAGGTTGTTATTTCGTACTGATGCAAAACATGTCATTGGTTTAAGTGTTTGTTTTTACCTCCACTCCCCTTTAACCAAGGCACCTACAAATAACAGAGTGGCCCCAAATCAAAGATAATTAAATTGCGCTTCCGTTACGCCTGTTTTCATCACTGTAATTTGATTTTATGACCCTCGAATATGCGTAAAACTGCCCTAAAACTGCTCATGACTTCAAAGCTTGATCAGGCAAACTAATGAGGGAGAAAGTTTGCCTGAACAAACTTCGACAAGTTGATTTTCAGTGCACCGCAGTACATATCTTATATATAGAGTATGTTTTGCTTCGAACAGAGTATGTTTTGGTACTTTTATGGTTTCACATAACAAACAAGCAGCTATAGCGACTGCCTAGTCGCACCGGTCTTCTGTACAGTTCCTCCAATTCCAATGTTGAGGCGCATACCTCTGTCATGCACTACAACAGCTGTCTCTATTATACTAATCTAAAAGCAGTAACCATCACAATTGCTGGTTAAGAATGTGTTAGCTTTTAGGCCTATTTTACATTTTAGGCGTAATTGTCATCTTTCAGGCCTAATTTTAGCCAGCAGTTTTAATTTCGTATGTAGTAGCTAATGGAGAGTTGGATTGTATAGTAAGCATAATCAGTTTTGCAACACGGTGCGCCTTCGGGTACACAGTTACAGCATTAACAACGTAATACACAACGTAGCGTGCGGTCCTTATGTAAGCCTCAGAATGAACTTCCATGTTAAACGTCAAACTTTGAACTCCAATAGTTTCGCCCAAAATTGACATAGACCAACAAAATTCGGTATTTGGGGTCGTGTCATAACTATTTCACCGCAGTACAAATTTTAATGACAACAATTGAACCGTTCGTCGTCCACGGCATGGCCCTTTCTTGTTGTTGTTGTTGTTGTTGTTGTTGTTGGGACTCTTTGCTCTGACCTGGAGATCGAACCACTCAACCGATTTTCAAGTTCTATAGCTTAAAACGTAGGTATAGACAAGGCCTAGGGCCTTTCGCAGGCTATTTTAATGCAACTACAATA
>JAHWFP010141189.1:426-60679 GCA_023313725.1 Lithobius niger | reverse complement strand
GGGCTAGAACTTTTGCTCTCACCTAGAATATCGAACCAATGAACCGATTTCCAATTTGTATAGCTTAAAATGTAAGTGTTAACACCGACTAGCGCCTCTTGAACACGAATTTGATGTGACTACAGTATTCTCGTCGGCAGAGCGATTTTTATTGTAGAGCACTAGGCACAAATCATTAATGTTGTTGTAGCGACTCTTTGCTGTCACCTGGAGATCGAACATTTTCAAGTTCTATAGCTTAAAACGTAGGTATGGACATGGCTGAGAGCCTATCGTATGCTATTTTAATGTAACTACAATATTCTTGACACGGGAAGCCAATTTGGCTAGAACCTTTGCTCTCACTAAGAGATCGAACCAATGAACCGATTTTGAATTTGTATAGCTTAAAATGTAGGTATTAACACCGACCAGGGCCCTTTGAACACGATTTAGATATGACTGCCGTATTCTCGTCGGTAGAACAATAATTATTGTAGAGCACTGGGCAGAAGTCATTAAGTGGAGTAACAACTGTCAGCAAAACGAGCTAAAAACATGAAATTTAGTACACAAGTCTTCTTACCATTAAAAATCAAACCAGCCATGGACCTTCATGAAATACTTCCAAATACCTTCAGCGCCTCCCCGCCCGTGCCCTCTCCCAGGGGCTTGGGCAACAAATTCTTACAGATCCAATAAAAAACATGAAATTTGGTGTACAAGTCATTCTTAGCAGCATAAATCGAATCAGCCATGGAACCCCCATGAAATACCCCCAAAGGGGCCCCAGCGACCCCCTAATTCCCCTCACTGACTTTTGCAAATCATGCTAAATGCTTCAAACTTGGTACACAAGTCATTCTTAGCAGTAGAAGTTGAACAAGCCGTGGAATCCCCATGAAATACCCCCCAAAGGGCCCCCAGCTCCCTCCTGTTCGATGTTCCATGACGTGCAAAGGAGGGACAGGGGATGCTGGGGAAGGTTTTGGTAGTAATTCATGGGGATCCATGACTGGTTCAATTTCTACTACTAGGAATGATTGGCGTACCAAAATTCATAGTACCAAAATTCATAGTAGCACAGGTGAGTATGGTAGGGGGACAGGAAGGGGCCTTAGGGGGCAAATCGAGAGATTCCATAGCTAGCTCGATTTATTAGCTAAGAATTGATTT
The DNA here is from genome assembly GCA_023313725.1 of Lithobius niger. Taxonomy (NCBI): domain Eukaryota; kingdom Metazoa; phylum Arthropoda; class Chilopoda; order Lithobiomorpha; family Lithobiidae; genus Lithobius; species Lithobius niger. Next base: position 59,524 of record JAHWFP010141189.1, on the reverse strand, counting down.
GTGTACTAAATTTCATGGCTTTTAGCTTGATGTTCATAATTAGCCCAAATTCTGACCCGTAACAGCTATGCTACACCTGAAAATCGAACCAACGAACCGATGATCAAGTTTTACAGCTTAATACATAGGTATGAAGAAAGCCTATGGCCTTTTGAACGCTATTTTGATGTGACTACAATTATTGTTGTTTCTTCTTCTTGGGGAAAAATTTGCTCTCACCTACAGATCAAACCAAAGAACCGATTTTCAATTTTTATAGCTCTTAAAATTGAGTATTAAAAAGGCTGTCATATAACAGTTATTTTAAGGTGATTACAGTATTCTTTTCTGTGTAATTCTTGCTGAAACAAAAAAAAAATAATGGATATTAGTATTAAAAAACGCTTAAGCGTATAAAATACGATGTAAGCCATAAAAAACATAAAGCCCTAAAGGAACAGATATTAGAAAAAGACATGTAAGCCATCAGCGTCGCACTGATACGTGTAAAAGAAGCTCCAGCTTGTTTTTTTGGGTCGCATTATCACCAAAATGTGATCGTAGGTATGACAGTACGACGCACTGCCGACTGAAATTTAGTAAGGATGCTTGGCTGGGATTGCATAGTGATGATGGTGAAGTTTTTCACTGGGATGACGGATCTGAAGTGGGATTTACGAACTGGATAAAAAGCTCAATGAATAGTGGAGATCAAGGATGGGGTATATTCATGGGGCGGGGTAATAATGTTGGATTGGGGAGGGGAGAAATGCCGGCATTGGCTAAAACAAGTTGTCAATCAAGAAATTATTTTGTTTGTGAAAAGCCAGTTCCATGGTCGTTAGGCAGAGTGTGCAATGAGTTAGCTACACTTAAAGAAAGACTAGGCAAAGCTGAAGAAAAATTGTACGGCATGGCTGGAAATTGAAAAAAAAAATTAAGATCACGAATGTGAGCATAGTTTTGAAATACTGTAACACATTCTCTTATGCTAGTGTTGTAATGATTTTTAAAAAATCGATGTATTTAATCATGCCAGTTTGTAAAATGTTTCCTATTCAATGTATAAAATGGAATAATTTTGAGGAATAAACGTTATAATATAGTAAAAGAAAGCTGGTTAGTCGCTTACTATTTTATTATTTAATTCAATTTGAATATAGAGCAACACACTTCAATAAAGATATATAATCACATAAACACGAAACCTAATTAAATCTCACTTCTGGATATTTTTACAAATAATAATATAATATATAAGTTTCCCACAGGAGTCATGGGAAGACAACGGAAGGGTGTTGAGCCGCTTATACCGCGCCTAAGATAAAAATAGATTTTACAAATAAGCCCATAAAAAGTGTGATTATTATTTTTTTCAAGTCAGTAACTACGTTTGAGGAAAATTTGAAGAATTTCTCTGGCCAACGAACGTTTAAATCTCTGTACCGTGTGCTGGTCAACCGTCAGAGGTGAGAGTGCATTCCATGCACTAACAACCCGTACAGCAAAAAAATGTTTTCTGAGACTTGTTTTTGCTGGTTGTACTGCAAGTTTCCATCTGTGACCGCTCGTAGACATATGGCCTGAAACAGGCTCAAAAAACGGTAGATCGACATTCAGCTTACCACGAAGTATTTTATAAGTAAGTAAGAGGTCAAATTTAAGGCGCCTAAGTTCGAGTGACTCAAGGCCGGTCTGTAAAAGCCTCTCACCATAAGACAAGTCCCGCATGCCATTTAGGCGCTTAGTGAATTTTCTCTGGACCGATTCCACTAGGTCAATATCACCCAGTAGATGTGGTGACCAGACTGGGGTACCATATTCTAGCAAGGGTCTCACGAAGACCTTGAAGGCCCAGGTGAGCATTTGGATACACCCGGATGTAAAACATTTATGAACAATGGCCGACCTTTTAAACGCCAAAGCAGTGATTTTCCTACAATGTAATGACTGCTTTAGATTTCGTGAAAACCAGATGCCAAGATCCTTTACTTCTTCAACAGATCCAAGGACTTCATTTTCCAATAAATAATCATGGCAAGTAATCTGCCTCCCGATGTGGAATGCAAAACATTTTGTTGTGAAAAGATGTAATTGCCAACTTTTTGCCCAAGTAGAGATATGTTGGATCTCGGAATTCAGGGATAGCGCGTCTAATTCTTGGACAATCTCAATACCCACTTTAATGTCATCGGCAAATTTTACACCATATACCGATTCATTTTCAACCTTCAGATCGTTTATGCAAATGACAAAAAGCAGCGGGCCCAGGACAGATCCCTGTGGCACCCCACAAGGGACCTGGACACTAGAGGAGAGGGTTTTCTCAATTTTGACCCGCTGGGAACGGTTTAAAAGAAAGGCGGTAATCCAATTTTGCAGGTTTCCCTCAATACCATAGTGACTCAATTTCAAAAGGAGTTTACAGTGTATTACCGATTCAAAAACCTTCTGAAAATCAAAATATATAACATCAGTTGGCACCCCCTCATCGAGTGCACTACTCCATCTGTCGAGTACAGACAGAAGTTGGTGTGTAGATGATCGCAACGGTAGAAAACCAAACTGATCCTGTCCAAAAATTAAAGACCTTTCGAAGTGCAAGAGTAGATCATCTCTGATAATGGATTCCATAAGTCTGCAAGCCACGCAGGTCAAAGCGATCGGACGGTAATTTATTGGATCCGAAGCGGTCCCCTTTTTAAAGACTGGGGTGACAATGGCTGTACGCCACATCTCGGGAATGTCACCACACTTATAAGAAATTTCAAAAATTTTGTTAAGGGGGAAAATTAAGACGGGGGCAATTGTTTTCATCAGAAAAGCAGACAGCCCATCTGGGCCACAGGATTTACTAGGATTCAATTTGGCTAAGGCTTTTGTGACTTTTGATATAGAGAACACTGTCTCTGGGCAGGCATTCGGTTTGCAGAGTGGAGCAGAAGTTAAGGAATAGCTTTGATTATCATCAATAATGCCATTCCTCTCAAAAACCCTACTCAAAAGGTCTGCTTTCTCTTTATCTCCACTCAGAAAAACAGATTCATATTCGAGGGGTGGGATGGATCTGGAAGTTTGAGTTTTATGCCGATAAAGTTTTATTAAAGCCGAAATGTTTCCATCCTTTATAGTGGCCCTCTCAGAAGTAGTGTGCCATTTCTCTACACTACGCGAGTAAAGGGTCTTAATTTCCTTATAGTTAGTCTGATTTTCATCACAATGGTTCAGTTTTAATCTTTTCCAAAGCTTTAGTTTTTTTCCGCGAAGTTTCCTAATATAAATTGGGATTTTACTCCGGTTTGCAGGTCTAGGAGTGGTGTATTCACTGCAAAATTCGATGTGATTTTTTAAAATTTCTAAAAAGCTGGACCAAGTATGTTCAATCGAAGAATGAGTGTTGAAAAGCAGGCTATTCCAGTCAACATCCCTGAGCGACTCTCTAAGAGTATCGAAGTCTAACCGTCGCACCCTATCAATCCCACTTGCTGACTTACGATCTGATTTGGTCATATTTTGACTGTTAAGTGAAAAGTAATTACCACGTGGTCACTGTTTCCAAAGTGCGCCTCCACCTGTAAATCAAAAACAAGTCAATCGTCATCACAGAATACAAGGTCGCGGATGTTTTCTCACCGTGTCGGTTTTTTTACAAGCTGTTGAAGACCAAGGGGTGCGATTTGCGCAAGAAAGTTTATATGGTGACGATCACGTGCCCATTCCCTTTCCCAGTCCACGGTACAAAGGTTGAAGTCCCCTAGCAAAATGCAGGAGTGTGCGTGGTTCCATGCAGAATTAATATAGTTACAGAGGGTATCAATGTCAACGTCATTGTAGCTATCCGGCAGATAACCAAGGATGAAGGTTAGCACACGTTAGTACACGTTTAGCACGACAACCTGTATCTCCCTCCTATGAACAATCATATTACCAACCCCCCCCTCCCCGGGTGGTATTTCGTGAAATCCTACAGTATTTCACCAAAAGGTTTCTAACTTGCATTCTAGTAGTTGAGAAGTGCACTAGAGTCAAATGAAGCCTTTAAATCATTAAATCACTCACAACCAAATTTCTGTATCACATTGAAACCAGTTCGAAAGCCAGCGTTTTCTCTGCGATCAATTCAATACACAGCACAGTGGTGACTTCATATTAATACTGGTGTTAACCTGAGACCCACATACTTCACTGTTGATTGATTTCGATAGCCCAAATTTTAAAAAATGACCCATTTTTAAAAAAAAAACCTTAACCCATTTTTTAAAGCTAACAGTGGCAACCTTTGCTATTTACTAGTGCAATTTATAACCCATGAGACTCACCTGCTAAAGCCCCCACACAGTTGACTTGATTTTAAACAAGGTGGTAGACATGAACACCATACGGTATAACCTGACTTGAGAACGAAATGAATAACTTAATGAGCTATATAAACAATAACAAGAACGCTACTGACGTCTTGTGTCGTTAATATCCGAAATATCTTGTTTTTCTTCTATGTACATAACGCTTTCAATCATCATTATTAAAACATGGATGGGACTGAAATTCTGCACTGCGTCCATCCATTCGATGTCTGCTAAATACTAATAATCCAAGGTGTATGTCACTAATAAGCTGCTCATAGCTCGCAAGAAAGACTTTATTATACAGCATTGATTTCAACAAAAAATACAAAAAATAAAGAAAGATCTTAGAAAAGGAAACCATCCGAATAATACTCGTGATGGTTCAGTGATCGAACCACCTACCACGGAATGACATGACCTAATCTGCTATCTCACGAAACTTAGTTTAAATAACCATAAACAGTCCAAATTCACCATAATACATACCATAATACATACCATAATACATGATTCCACAACATAGCTAACAGAATACAATCCGTGTGTCGTTGAATACTCATGGACTATTCAAAACGTATCGTATTTGTTGACCTTTTTTACCTCTTTATTCTCGTATGGCATGTACTTAATTTTGCAAGGATTTTTTTTAATCTGCACAATTCCATTAGAGTATAGCAAGCTCTTTAAGCAGTTATGGGCGCTACCATGGTTTACGTTTCTTACCGTTACGCAAAATGATTACAAATTTAAATCTCTGGGATTGACTCTCTCTTACCAGACATAAACTCTCTTTTAAAAAGTCAGGTAACTTATAAGTTAAGTCGATTTTTCTATACATGAACTAAAATCCAGCTGGTTTTATTTACTTGATTTCCCCAGAATCCAGCGCAACTAGTCGATCCTAAAATCTTTCTGTCACGAGCCTTGCAGGTAGCCAATAAAGAGAGAGAAAGGGCGTTGTTTTGTTCCAAGCTTCTTCGAAGAAAGGCCATACGCAGTCAATCAAAAAACGTTGCTAGACATCGTCGGGGAAGATAATGCTATGAAATCTACGATAATGCATTTAAAATTACTACAGAGTATAGTGGAATAATCTATTCTGTGAACAGATTCGTAGGAGAGGTAACAAATTCACCATCGTTATGAAGACCTGGCAAAAACGGCCGCATTTTGCAAATGCAAAGGCAGTGTCCTGTGCACCACAATATAATTGGCAAAAGTAGTTAATCATAAAAGTAAATGAAGAGTCAATGAAACTGTACACAGACGCTTCAACAGGTTTAGGGACAAATAAATTATACAAATTATTATTTTTTTTTAAATTATGGTTGCATTAATTCATAGCTAATGTTGCAAAAAATAAGGAAATACCTTTTTCGTCCGAAAATGACACTTTCTTTAATGCTTCCTGTGACAGGGCTTCGTTCAAAATTTCAAAAGCAAATCTCGCTGAAGGATAAAGATGACTCCATTGACTGACAGAAACTGCTGGCAGGTCTACTGATTGGTCTTGTTGACATAAATTGTAAAGGGGATGGTCAGTACTGATAATTACGATGACCAAATTGTTTCACTTTTCTGCATACTGCCTTCTTAACTTACAAATCTTTTCACCGTTTTACTTTTTTTTTAAACGACATTTTTATAAAATGAGATTAAAAAAAGTGTTGTGTTGTCAATCCATGCAACTTTGGCATTGTAATGATCATGTTTGACAAAATACACTTTTCTCTTGAAAGATATAATGTTTAATTTATTAATGCAAAGTCTTAATAATTTAAATTTATTAATGAGGAAAAGGATGTAAACTCCATCGACCCCAAAAAATACTAGTTTAAGAGAAGCTGCCTAGTTTCCAAAAATAGTTGTATTTTGAAAGTAGTGACATTATTCAAACAGTAAAAGGCTGCCAAGGTTAACTATATAAAGCATATTGCCCTCTTCTTTAATTTTCTTGAACCAGGAGTGATAATAGTTACCTGCAATTATGACGGATTGTATAGATGTAACTGTTGGAGCATTGAATTGCACAGTTGGATTGTACAAGTCCAACACGGTTCAGCAGGCTTAGAACGTGGTCATACAAAACCAATACAGCAGATGTCAAATGTGTCAAGTTTGCTTTCTAATAGGTTAAACCTTGATGGCCTTTCCCTGTTTGAAAGATATCACTACTTTCAAAGACCAACCCCAGCTTATACCAGTTTTGATTTTAAGTCGATATGACGACTTTCACGTAACTTAGATCGCAGGAAACATCCTGCTTGCCATCACCTATACTATCAATGGTTAACCTTGGCAGCCTTTCTCTGGTTGAATAATATCACTACTCTTAAAAGCTCGTCCATCATTCTCTGGAAGACCTTTGACGCATTTTTAAAACCGAACATAACGTACCGAGGTTCGTAGAGAGATCCAGCACCCCAAAAGCCACTACCTTACTAGATTTCTGATCTAATAGAATCTGACTGTAAGCATAACGTAGATCTATGGACGTGATTTATTTGGGTGCCCCTAACTGGCTCAAAATCAAGTCGACAGAAGGAAAAGGGTAAGCTTCCCCCACCAAATTAGTGTTAAGATTTCTGAAATCTACCATAAATCTAAACTCACCGTTTGCTTTCGGTTTCACAAAACAAAGGAACAAGGAGGACTGTTGGATATTTGAAGTCTACCTTCAGCTAAAAAGTTCTGTATCACATCATTAAGTTTTTTAGCTTGGAAGGGTTGGCAAGAAATAGCTTAGTGTAGAGAGGGCACTTGTCAACAACATCTACGTGCATGAAAGCTGCCGCGCATGGACCAGGTTCGTCCCGAAAAATCGCAGAGTAGCGTTCAAAAACTTCGGCAAGAAACAATATTTGTCAGCAAGCTCCAGAGAAGGCCGATCGAAAATATTTTGCCACCGACAACCCATGGACACATGAAGTCACATATTAGTCTCAGTGCGACTTACCATCAGGGCGATGACCTGGGGGTACATTCATGCTCTAACCCTAAGTCGTCTATTCACTGTAATTAAGTGTCTCCAAAGCCTTCAGAAGGCTGGCTATTCTTGAACGTTGTTGAACTTCATTTAAAAGCCTGGGCTAATAAAGTTTTCACGAGACCACTCCTAGAGTATGCTACTCCGGTCTGGTCCCCTTACCTTCTGAAGGACATCAACAAACAAGATTGAGTCAGTAGAGAGAAAATTCACAAATAAAGCTTCCAGGCTTGCGGAACCTTCCTTAGAACTAAGATTACCTCGAACAGGGTTTGAATCCCTTGAGTTGCGTGGGCTTCAGGCAGACCTTTTGTTAACCTGCAAAATTGTTAACGGCCTTTTATCAATTGATTTGCCTTTTTTCGACCTGTGCTCTTGTAGGGTTACCAGCGCAATTCCCCAAGACTGGCTGTGGCTTTTGTGAAGTTGGACTGCAAAATGAATTCTCCGTCAGGGTGGTCCATTCATGGAACTGTCTTCCAAGGGAGGCAATACATTTTTTAAAGTATTGTATTAAGTTTCAGTTTTCTTGAAACGACCCGAATTTGTATTGTGAATTATGCTTGCTCATTCTTAAAATTTTTAATGTGACAGGGACTAGTTTAAGCGGCTTCACCCTTCCAGAACCCTATCACCTTTGTGTGGTTTAACCTTTGTGTTATTATAGTAGACCTAATCAAAAACTGGATATCGTAACGGTAAAAAATTAGCCATGTTTGAAAAGCTTCACCAAAATAATTAATCATTAATTTGGTGCTCACTGTGGCACCATGTGATTAAGGGCGAGTGGTGGGTATTAGTAAATTTGCCTCCTTCTTTGGTTGTTACAAGTTTTATTGTTAAGTTAAAGCATTTTCTAGTATTTTAGACAGGCAAGTGTGCAGTAGGCAAGTGGAGGATATAGTTTGTTCACCAAGGAACACCTCCTCATAGGATGCCTCCATCGTCGCCATCTTTCCAAGCGAGAGAACGACCAATCAGAAGGCGCGATTTGGGTGCCTACGCTGAACTGTTTATGAGAAACAATTATGCATGCAAGTCAACTTTTCCTTTGGAGGAAAATATGCGACAAGAAACTGCCTCAAGCCACATCAGATCTGTTTCGGTGATAACAACGCCGTATATAAAACGTTAAAAGAAATTATGAGAGCAAGAGAAATACACTTTTCACGTTACCTGGTTTGGTCGAATGATACAAAAAACTACATGCAGTTTGAGTATTGAGAGTATTAGAGTAACAGTGGCTGTGTAGGGGGAATCTTTCGGAAGAAAAGAGATCCGATCAAGCACATCAGTTAACCTACTTACGTAGCACGATGACTCTTTTTCTCATCTGCTACAAACGTTTATACAAGCTGCTTTAAGGCAAGCCAATTCATTCAGTGCTAACTAAATTAAGAAAGAGACGCTAGAGGAGGGGAAAGTTGCTTAGACAACAGTCGACTCTTTTAAACATCGTGCTTATATTTACTTGTTTCAGTAACAGGGAAACAGTTTATTATCCACCCAAAACCAAAACTGGTACAAGAGAAGCCGCCAAGTTTCAAAAAAGGGTCGGCCTTTCAAAGTAGTGATATCATTCAACCAGGGAATGATATCACTACTCACTATCACTATCATTCGGCCTTTCCCTGGTTGAATGATATCACTACTTTGAAAGGCCGACCGTTTTTTGAAACTTGACGGCTTCTCTTATACCAGTTTGGGTTTTGGGTGGATATCAGAATCAGAGGACTGTGCATGACGAAAAGATCAGACGGTGTAATCCGTCATCTGTACATTTTTTGTCTGGAGAAATTTTATGTCTATACATTTTCTCATTCATAATTTTCACCTTTGCCATTGCCCAATTAGCCGTTACGTCAGCGAAATTGTCACAGTTTGACACCGATTTTCGTTCGCTTCGTTCACTCAGTCAGTGCATCCCTCCTCACTTGGCCCTACCTCGGTTAACGTTAATCATTCAATCACTTAGTTACCATGGTGTTCACGAACACATAATTGTCCCTTTTATCGTCGTGGGGTAGATAATTTAGTTTGGACTCGTGCACCGTAACAAAAAACCGACCAAACCTTTGCAATAAACGATACTCCGTCTCTTAGTGAACCATTTCCATTTGGAATTTTATTTGTGGCCGCGGCCAAATGCCATGCGCCCCAAAACTACCCCATACAATGGCTAATACTATTTCTATAGAACCACACGCACACCGAACAGCATACCCTCTCCCGCCTATTTGCAACAACAATGAATTCTGACAATTAGGTACTAAAACGATAAGCGTGTAACACTTAAGCATGTTATAATCTACTGTTGGATGACAATACAAACAATGGTTAAAACAATAATTTTGCACTTACGATCCACTTCAGGGCCACGTGCTTCTGGCTGCAACCCCCATTTTAGAAAAAGGCACTTCCCCATTTACCCTTCTGCCGAAATTGAAATCTGGCAACCTTCCCTAATCAGCTGTAGACGTGTCGTTATACCCTATGAGAATTAACATGGGAGCCTGCAGACTAGTTAATAGTTACTAGTCACCAGTAACACAAATTCAACGTTATTGAGGACACTTTTTCTCCATGAAGGACACGTTCCCACATTTTCATGTTGAGGTTTTCTTTGTTACTGGACCAAAGACACCTGATTCAAACGATTTGTAAAGATTTCTACCGCATGGGAAATTTACACCATTATGCTGAAATCAGGTATAAGTTGGTTTCAGTTAAAAAACACAGTCTGCTAGTGCGGCTGCCTTTTTTTTATCAACAATAATTTTTTAACAGTCCAATGACATCCCATGTACATCCATACGAGATCCTCTCAGGATGAAGAGAGCATCATATGGATGTCCTAATAATGTCATGAAAGCATCCCTAGAAAGTTCTACATGCATCCTGAGGACGTCCCAAACGTATCCTACACCAACCTGACCCGATATACGCACGATGTCCTGGGACGTTCTATGTACATTCAAAGGGCATAGTAATTACATTTTAATAATCTCCTATACAAAGCCCTACAAAACCTGCTTGGGATGTCCTAATGACGTTCTACGGATAACCCTAAACAACTACGTGACAAACACTTCTCTTTCAACACTACACTGTGAAATATTTTTGAAAATTAAATTCTAAGGTTTTAATTAGTTTAACATTTATGAGTTGTCTAATTCAATTAAAAATACTAACGAATGAACTTTCTTCTTTGATATGACTGATTGAACTATCCTGCCTAATTTGCAAGTAGGCTACGACTGAAAATGAAGAATTTTTTTAATATTACCGGCCTATGAAAATACATGCGTTAAGTTTATGCGTTGAGAAATTACATACGTTTCACAGCACTCGCAGAGTTCAATGGAAGTATGGTTTAGTAATTTGCCTAAAATATACAAAAGGGTCTGCAAAATGGCAGCAAAACTTTAGCACCTCATTTGTGCAAGTAAAGTTACGTAGGATTATGAGAACTTCAGTAAGAATAGTTTAGAACCATATTCAGTGGTCTATGTTATAGTCATAGCTGTAATTGCGCTAAGCAATGGCTAATAAAATGAAAATGACAGCAAGGCGTGATATAATTAATATAATATCCCTTTTATTATATTCCGCTGCGTTCATTGCACATATGTTTACAAAACTTTTGATCTGTAATATTACTCCATTAACTGAATAAAAAACGGCTTTGCCGTTTAGAAAAAAAGAATTAGAGCTCGTATCCCCATACTTACAGCTGTGAAGATACACGAATAAAAATGGATTAGAGTTCACGTGAACGCAACGAACTATAATTTGTACATTTACACGGGAAGCTGGCATGTCACAATCCTTGTTCCCCAGAATTGGAGTTCAAATTATAGTTCGTTGCGTTCAAGTGAACTGTAAGCCATTTTTATTCGTGTATCTTCACAGCAGTGAGTATGGGAATACGAGCTGTAATGCTTTTTTTCTAAAAAGCAAAGCCGTATTTTGTCCAGTTAATTTGTTGGCTTTTTTCGCTTCCTTTTTATTGTAATTGCTACGGTCTTATCTATCGTGTCTGCTGTCCACCCACTTTTGTTTGCGAAAAAACGCAAAATTAGAAATGCGTATTTATGTTCAGGCTGCGCCCAAGTTTTGTCCCATGTTGATTATTTGCTGGCAACACACTAGCGTGTGTCTAGATTTAGCAAGTGTCATCTCGATGGGTAGCAGACTCTGCATTGTTGCAGCCAGACACAATATCGTGACAACTAGTTGCGGAAATAATTCAACTGGCTTCCCGAAGCTCGCATTGACGAACTAAATAAGTAATTCAGTCGTGTCGCCCGCCCATTAACGATTGCGCAGTGCGCACCCTATAGTTTAAAACTTGAAGATTTAAGCAAAAACCAAGACCATTTAGTTTTGGTTCTCCACAACGAGTTATCTTAGGCTGATAATGCTAACTCAAAGGGTTTAAAGGGTTTAACGAGCGTTAACCACTCCTGGTCATCTGCCCGAAGCCCTAAGGCCCTATGTCTGCAACTCAATAAGATAAAATGACAAAGTTAATTTCCCCGCGCCCAAGCATAGTTGCATCTTCTATTTTGTGTGATCTCTAATCCAATCTTGTGCGCTTCGCTTCTTTGTTGGACCAGTGTTACAGGTTGCAGCATTGTAACATTTTGACATTGTTAGCCGCTCCGCCTTCTCCTACTCTGATTTCCTGTAGACGAATTTATTTTTCGCCCTTTTCTCCTCCTCCGCCTGTCCAATTTCTGAAAATTCTCGTGCGCAAACAAACGAACTCTAATATACACCGCCTAAATATTTAAGCAAGTAAAATACATATGTTCCAAAGACACATTAAAAGAACAAATAAATAAGCAGTCAAATATGCATTTTCAGAAGTGCAGAAACACAGATAAAGACTTCAAAAGAAGATGTGTTTCGGGGCTTTTTAAAATTTCTTTAAAATACCATTCCACATCATTTCTTCACCTAATTAATCTAGTTTAATGGTACTTCAGTTGCTACTTATCAGGGAGTCAAACCGCCCAAAAAAATTTGGTTTACCAGTTCTGGTTATGGTTAGTGTTCCATTTCAGTTCCCTATTCTACAAAAATAAAAATTTGTGTTGGTTTTAACGGGTTCAAAACCTATTTTCCAATTAATGTTTATTTTTTACATTTATTTTTAATTCACTGAGATTAACATGATATGTTGAGCAAATGTAATGCAAACTTGCTTAGGAAATTTTAACTAAGAGCCTAATAAAGTCTAATGTATCAACTATGACTTACCAAGCATGTAAAGGTTCATGCCAATTCTTACGTGTTAAAAGCAACTATAAAACGTATTTTTATTGTTCTTCTTTTGTCATGGTATTTTTCTGCGACACCTCGTCCTTTCTACACAATGGCTCATCTTCATTTTTTAAGGATGATAGTAATTCTTCAGATGAAGTGACCAGTGCTGAAGGTCTTGTCTTTGATGACTTTACTGTGAGAAAAATACAAGATTCCATGTTTCAGCTAAGAGGTTATGGTTTGAAACTCTATACCAATGAGTTCTTAGTTTCGTTCCTTGTTAGGCCAATAGTCCGTATGTAAAGACATCATTATTTCGACGATGGGGTCTTCCAGAGCCCATGTGAATTATTTCCACGTTGGCTGTTTCCATTGCTGCATAGTGCGTAGAGCTTGACAAAGCAATGTTAATTTGGTAAATTAACATTAATTACTGAAAAAATTGTATACATTCCATTGCTTAATTATGGTTCTTACAAACATAATTAATTCTTCTGAAGAATTGGTCAACTTAAAAGTTCATAAAAAAATAATTAAAAGGTCAGCCGAAGCACAACCGGGTTTTTAATAAAACTGATCCTGTTTGCTAAAAAAAATTGAGCTTAATAATTTGCTTGGAAAGATTGCCTGAAGGACAGTAATCGATAGGTTCTTAGTTTCATCCATCTGTTTATATTTTTTTAATGAACTGATTTATTTCCTTTACCAGAAGGAAATTCTGGCTTCGATTGCCAGAAGAGAGAGGGAGTCCTCATTAACACTCTTCTATATAGCTATCGGTTTTAGCATATGGAAATTAGTAGTTTTCTAAGTTAAGCAAATGTGCCTGTGAATTACGTAATGTGGTTATAAGATATTTTATAATCTCTTCATTTTCAATAGCCAGTCTGAAAAAAAATACGTCTCTGTTATTTCCTTTACAAGTTGCACTTTATCATTTTATATTTGGCAAAGAGGTTTAGGTTTCATGAGGCAGCGTAACACATCTCTTTTAGAAGATAAAAATAACCTTACGAAATTATCAATTCCATGCAAGCGTGTTAAAGTTTTATTTAGAACGTTGGCTATCTCTAACTCTTCCATAAGATCGTTCCTGCAAGCAAGCTAACTAGTTCAAAATTTGCGTGGTCTTGAATAGGATGGATAAACTGTTCTTTGGTGCTCTGTGGCTTGTAGTTTATGCTGGCTTCATATTAGGTAAGATTCTATAATTCTATCTTTTGACCCTTTTAAGGAGTGAAAGATAAATAGTGTTAGAAGCAAAGAGTAGAGGCAGTAAATAAAAGTGACGAAACCAAATTCACATTGCCGTCCTAATTATTTAATCTTTAAAACCAAAACAAACAACTCCAGACTTCGCAAAGACTTCAAGTAAATTCAAAAACTACCTGAAATACATCAGAGTGAACAATTTTTGTTTTTTGAGCATCAGTGAAAACGTATTCGCGTTGTGTTGTCGTGTACTTGCGTTTATGGTCGGCTGATTTACAGAAACAAGGTCATATTTTCGGGACAGTGTAAGCATACTGGGATTTTTATTTCGCCTCATCTAATATAGTTTGCTCCATGCTATCAACGCAGAGTTTTGTGCAATAAGCGCTTGTGGCAGCATTTTTACCTGTATAATACGTCATTAGGAGATTTGGGTATAGCAGACGAAATAAATAGAAAATCTCGCAATACAGGCCAAAACAGTATTACATTTTTCGATAGGTGGGTGAACTGGTAACCCTTTTGGAAATTTCTGCAAAATCTAGACAATAAAAACAACAATAAACAATAATAACCTATACTAAACTCAGACATGGTTTTTCGATTGGCGTGTTTTACCCAAAGGACGCTAAACGAAAAACCATGATGCAAACATAATTTACTACGTGCCATACCTCCGAGTAGAATTATCATGCAATCGTGATTATGGTACACTAGATAAGTGTTTTTGCACGTCACACTATGTTCTTTTTATGCAATTGGCCATGTATCCACTTCGGGAAAGTTTTTTTGTGCAATATTCACAAAAAAACGGCTAATATTTGCAAAAATAGTGTTTTTTCTATACCTACCCTGGTATTTGCCCAAATTTTCTAGTTGTAAGGGTAATTTATTAAGACGTGTTTCCGATTTAAATTAAAAACTCAGCATGTACTGCAGAATTTTCTATTCACTTCGTCTGATGTGGATTACACTGCAATTAGGCCTCTTTTATTAACATTCTTAACTACGTTTGTTTACTAGCCACTATTAAGCAGCAGACCTAGTATTGTATAGATGCTGGTGCAAGGTTGTATTTAACATACGTATTTTCGTCGCTGAAAACTGATGGCAATTATCTACTGCAAGCCCAGCTCTTGTGGACCGATTCAAGTTCGTTTCCTTACTAGCAACTGTTATGTCATCGATGTAGCTAGCACTGTATCGAATTCAAATACAGGGGCGAGTTTGGGCCACATATTTTGGCTTGCTGGAAACTTTGCGAGTTAGAGAGAAGGTGAGAAGGAGAAGGTGTCGTTGCCACGGTAACATTATTTGAATAGGTTTCGTGGATAGCTATCAATAACATCGTTTGGTTAAACGCTTATCACATTAATTAATAAGCTCATAAAACCCTGCTTTTAATTTTAAATCTTCTGAATTGAATTGAATATTGCTTTGTGTGGTAACGTTAAATTGACATTCTTAAGTCTTGATTAGTAACTTTAACCTGATTACGATAAGATACAATCTTGCCAACGAAGTTAAGGAAAGTTTCGACACACCCAATTTCGTGAAAATCGGTTCAGGAGTTCGTCAGTTCTTTCTTGCTTATGGATAGATGAAGCCACTGATCGGCCCTCAAGTAGACACAACAACGACGCTATTCGATTTTGATTTTTTTTTGCGGAACACACCTAGAAACATTTCTTTCCTCACGTTGATATTGCATTGCTAGTACTTAATCCAACATCGATACAGATAAAAATACGAGGCCAAACGGTATTTATTTTTTGGTAAAACTCGGTTTGGCAAGACTGCGCATAAATGGGTGTTTACTAAGAAAATTCTTCCACGGGGCTTATTGAATTTTTCTTCTAATCTTGTAGTCTTTCAAACATAAATTTAAGGATTAATTTTGATGCTTCCTCTTTCACTATATGTGGTATAGTTAGCTCGCACGGGTAATGAATTTACACTCACAATTATTTTAGTTCATTCAATTTTTTTGTCCTCTTGTTTGGTGATAATATTTCCCGAATTTTTATTTCTAGCTAAACCATGCAGACCAAAACTGGAACTTAAGCACAAAATTCAATCAAATGTTACTGTGAAGTGGAAATGCGACACTGTAGAAGGGAACCCTTTGGTTGGTAAGCTTATTTATTTATAAGTCCCTATTTAAACATGATGCTTGTGTATTTACCGACCCTTTAAAATTCGTGTGCTGGTTGAATTGGTGTAATGGTGGATTGGTGTTACAGTTGCCATTTACCCTTTGTGCACGTATAGCATACACAACTGTGTACCAGCTTGGCCTTCACATGAATTGTGTCTGGCAATAAACACTTAGTGTACATTGTGAGTCAAAAAGTCCACAATCTGAGTACTGTCAGTACGTAATTCGTAAATATGGTAAGCCACTACCCAGTGATATGCAGTATAGTGTGTTCAAATGCATTGTCGAAATAATACACTAATTAATTGTCGAAAAAACGAGACGTGCATATTAATGAGTTTAATTTACGTAAACGTTTTTCAGGAATGGTCAAAATTTCGCCTTTAATATTTCTGTGCATATTTAACGTTGGGAGACGTGCAGCAGTAAATAAAAACCAGAGGCACGGTCGCATAAAGTTACAAGAATTTCTAATTAATTTGCCATCAACTGGTTATGTATCGTGTAATGTCATCGTCATAGTTAAACTATGCCTTCATTTCAGCTACATCATTGCTTGGCGTTTTCGTCAACAATGTTCTTAAAACAACACTGATATAATTATTTATTGTCATTATACAGAGTGAGTCAAAAGTATCGACCCATTGTATTTCGCAGCCGCATGACTAGTTTTCGTCACCAAACAATCATCTATCGTTAGTCACCGCGGAGCCCGGGTAGCCTCCCACCCTGCCCCATGAATAAATTTTTCACTTCCAGTTGCTTTAAGAATAGGTCATTCATTCCAATTGGAGATATGTGCACGCAGTCAAACCTTGGTGAATTCAGAAATCAGCATGTAAATTTATCTACAATAGCACGAGCTACGACCAAAAGACATGAGTACAAACTAGCTGTATTCCCACCATAACATACGCCCACAGTGAATGGCGTTTTCAACGGAGAGTCCACTCCTATTCTTTTTCCTATTTCTTAGTTTTGATACCAAGCGCGATAAGCCGTCCACAAGTATTATGCATGCAATGGTTGTTGCAGAGCACATCCGTTCACAGTGTCGGCCACTCGCCCTTTGTCTTTGCTGCCGTACCAAGAATGAACCCGCCTGCCCTCTTTCATTCCAACACCCTCCTCATTGTTTAGTTAATTTGAGCCGTTTTCAAGTGGCTGCCACCAAGTTTTGTACATAGCTTTTGAAGCCTAACCCATTTACTGACGAAAGGTGTTACCTCGGAAAGCAGTGATATGACCCACATCAACGAACAACTACCAAGCTATTCCCACTGACTTAATTGAGACGTTAAATGGAAAACTTGACCATTGCCGCTAAAACTAGCAATGATCAATTTTGTCATTCAACCTTTGTACAAATACTCTGTGGACTTAGCTTGGTGGTTATTCCTTGGCGGGTGTGATATTATTGGCTAATTCTGTTCACATAAAATTATTTATGCGACCGATATGCTTGAAATTTAGCATTTAATTCACGTTTTACTTCAACAGGTGCCTCATAAATATCACAGATTGTGATCCATTTGAAATGCTTCTTGTGAACATTGAGAACATGCCACCTGGGATCAAAATAGTTGTCCTCCAGTTAAATCAGCCTCACGTTGCACAAAACTCTTAGCAACATTGCTGAAGTCAAAGCTACACAAATATTATCGATACAATTGATAAGCCATTGGCTGTTTCCGTTTTACCATCTTTATATGCATATTAAGACACTTGTGTGGCACAAGTGTGTCACTGCCAAGATTCAATGACAACAGTAACGTCCGTTGTATCCAGATAAAATATATACGAGCATGGCGACCACTAAAGCCTGTCTCTTACAATTAAGGCAGTTTGGTTGTTTTAACGCATCTGAGGAAAAATACCAATGCGACAGAAATGGCTGAGACTTCGTTTGTTCGGGAGATTTTGGTCACCTGACAACATAAAAGTCACTATTAGTGATATAGCTTAACGTTTTCTTGTTGGAAAAAAGGTATGAATAACGTTGAGGTGATTTAGATGAAATTTTGCAGTTAGCTGTAGTTTAAGCATGGGGCGTGCCTTTTGCTGGTTTTGGGCTCGGGAAAGTGTATATTCAAAGTTACCATACATCCTCCATAAGGGTAGAGTTACTGATTACACTATACTGCAGTGAACGACGTTGCTGTTTCACAAGTTAAATAAAATAGTTGCTAACTACGCAGTAAGCATTTTTCAGCTTTTTAATTTAACCTTCGAACTATTACTCAGTGTGATTAACTTGGCGAAAGAACTTGGCATTTGACATCAAGAATTCAAATGGCTGAAAAGCTTGGCGGGAATCCTTAACAAGTTTTGTTTTGGGGAGACTTAGGTTACGCTAGGATATGGGCGATCGTGATGCGGACGGAATTTGGCATTCATTATGAAAACCAATCTAAACGCAGTAAAAAAGAATAAAAGTGATAGCGCGATCAGGCTCACTCTCTTCATGGTAGGAATGGAAAAGGGCCGGCAGTGACGAATGTGAAGGGTAATGTCGAGTACCTGGTTAACAGTGCGAAACAAACGAAATATTATCCCATGTACGTTGACAGAAAATTAAGTGCTATCAAACGCAGGGCTCACCAGGAAATATAACCAGTGCGACAACAAACGGGGTAGTGTGACAACATGGTTTCCTTCTAGACCATCATACGTTAAACCAAAACAGCTGTAGTTGCATTATATGTAATCGGAAGTTCTATAGGAAATTTCAGCAATAACATGCCATAAGGACAAGACAGTTTGTTTCAAGAAATTTTTCCTTGTCATGTGTATTTGATTGTCACATCGTGATTGTAAAAAAATAGCATAAAAATGCATACCAAAGTTAGGATTTTCGTTAGACTTTTCAAGAAGAAATTTCCATTTACGTGTTCGTAAGCAGCTTACAACCAGCAATGCTTTAACGAAAACAAAATCTAAATCCGCCAAAAGGGGTGATATTATACAAATCCTATCAAGGGTGAAGTTGCTCACCATGTTTTTGCCATAAAGAGTAGTGATATGAGACCGCCAATGGTTGTTACGAAGTTTCTCGTCCCGTTCCAGATCTTTCAGTCTTAACGGAACCTCGATGGTTATAAATTAAGCTTGAGTTTCCAATCATGGATAACAAACTTGGTGGCAGATACTTGGGCGCTGATATCACTACCTTTAATGGCGAAAACGTGGTGAGCACTTTTACACTTGTGGAGCTTTCGCAGGATACAATAATGCATACAACTATCCATTTCAAAAATGTGGAATTTCATGTGGAATTTTAATGAGCCGCAAAGGTGCAAGTTATGTCCCTAAATTAAATCAAAATAAAATAATGAAATATTAAACTGCAAATAGTGACACTACAATATTGAACTACTGTCAGAACATACAAACTGGCTGTATCAGTGTGTCTATTAATTCAGGATATCTATCTAAAAAAAAACATTGAAACTCAAAAAAAGGGTTACACTTCCCTTTTAACATGATATGTAATAATTTTAATAAAACTTTACAAGGAATTTATAAAATGAGGTCTACGCAGTAGGAATTTAATGATAACTCCGCTAAAAATTATTTAAGTAGATCTCAGAAGTAAAATTAAAAGAAATTCATGCGATCGGGCAGTGTTGTTGTTTTTTTTATTATTATTCATGATTTTGCAGATGCGGACGATGGTTTTTTTTTTACCAAACAAAACAAAGTCATTAGCTTTCATTTTGTTTTGAAGTTCAATATCTGTGTTTTAATGCCAGAATCAGCGTGCAAAAGTTGCACATTCGATAAAAGTCATTCTTTAGATTCAAGTTTTTAGTCGTGACGTGTTGCTGATTCGTTTCGAGGCGATCATGTGAATGGAGCAAAGTGCTGAAGTTTGTCATCAGTTCCAACAAGTGTTAGGTGAAAGCATTGATGTTATAAAAAAAACGTTTCATGCCTTAAGAAAAAGTCCCATGCGTGCGTTCCCGAGAGCCACTTAATTAATTTTTTGGCAGCCCAATGTAGTTTCGCACTTCGGGTGATTTGAGCACAAAACGCTATAACTTTCGATTTCTTGTCCACTAACATCTTTCTTGTCATATTTTTCAGATGTCGACATACTCAGTGGCATTATTACTCAAAACATTATTCTGACACGCCAGAGAGAACACGCCTTACGAACTACACTTCGAGTGAATACACCTTAACGAAATTAATCTGCGGTGAAAGATATTGAATTTGGTTGGAAGGTACTGACCGTAATGGCGATGTCGTTCGTTCCAACAAAATCTTCACAATCGAGAGCGACAAATTTGGTAAGAATTGTACAACTCGCCCCTTATAATTATTCCGTTAAAGGCAAAAAAAAATGTACAAATTCTAAAAAAGAAATGAAAGTCAAAGTTTTAGCAGGGTCACTTGGAGCTGAGAATGTGTGAAGACTTAAATTTTTGAATGCCATCAAAGCCATTTTAGATGTTTATTGTGATTTTTTCTGTTAGTAGCGTAGCTCAAAGTGTGAAAAAAAAACTCACCCCGTTTGCACTAATTGAACTTATGAAAACCATAAGGTGAACAAATTGTAAGGAACGTCGCAATGTTTTGGAACCTTGATCTAGACCATTTTCCACCGAGCAAATTGTTTAAAGCTATGTGTTTAAGATAATTAAAAAAAAAGCCGATATGTAAAAAATGAAGTTTACTAGGCAGTAAACTTAATAAACTGAGTGCAGTGGCGATATTAAAAATAAGTAAACCAAAGATGAAAACGCTCCCACCATCGAATCTCAGTCAGAACTAAAGCAGCGATAAATTGTAAATGAAATCGTTGAGACAACTGGCTCGATCCGGTGAGAATGACGGAGTGGCGATGTTTTGTAAAATCAAGCTGTAAGGGAAACACGGCATTTCATATGTAGGAGTTTTGTTATGTTATAAGTTTAAAATAGCTTAACTTATACTATCCGCCAGGAAAGAAGACTTTCCTTATATGGTCATTTTATGACTACTAATCTTTCATGGAAAAAAGTGCGCCTTGCCTCTATACTCTATAACTGCGTCGTCGTGGCAACGCTATTAGACCAACAACAATGGCGTCGCTTTCCGATCAAGTTCGTGTCAACAAGAAAGAAAGTTCGTGTCAACAAGTCAAGCTAGGGGTGTTATTTGGAACGTTTTTCAGTATTTCACGAGTCAAGGAGAATCTATTTCTATTTGTATTACTAAGAATTACTTGCATGTCAAATTTCAAGCTTTTTGCTCGATGTGCATGATTAGCCCAAATTATGGCCCTAGCAGCTTTAGTATATGAGCACACGTTGGCTGCTTAGCCATGGCGGATATCTGCAAGGTAAACGACGCAGCCGGCATGCACAATGCATACCCCTGTTTTGAAACGCGTTGGACTTCTTTCTTGGCGGAGACTATAGTCCTGGGTAGGTTAATGGTTAAAAATACGAAATAGTTAATGATTAATGAGCGAATATGTGTCAACAGAGCAGAGTTTCCACAGTTCATAAACTGGTTTGCAGACAGTACAGAAATTAGCTTCTATTGTTAAAGCATCAACAGCAACCTGAGATCTCAACTTCACATTATAATACTTTTCAATACGCTCATGAATCTGTATGGCTCCCATACTTTCTTTCGACACGATTATTACCTCGTGTCTTTACGATACTCAATTCGATGAATTATTGCTTTATTTACACGAATGAGTTTAAGAATGAATAATTATGGTAATAACTCTCTTTTTAAGGTGAGTCAGAAATAGACAAATAGGGAAATCAGAGTGATTTGTGTATCATTATTAAATTAGGCAGTGTTGGAATTTAGGCTTAATGCTCTAAACGAAAAAGTTGGAGGGGAGAGAAAATGGTGTCAATACGGTTTGTTGGAACATCATACAAAAATATTATTCAAAAACACTTGAACATATAAAAACCGGATGTTAGCCTTTAAAAGCCTAGTGCTGTAATGGAACAGATGAAGAAAAATATATGTAAGCCATTAGTGTCGCACTAATACATATGTAAGAATTTCCACCATCAAAAAAAAGCTGGAGTTTCATTTACGTGTTAGTGCGACACTGATGGCTTACCTGTCTATTTTATTGTCTCCGTTACTTTAGAGAATTAGGTTTTTGAAGGCTTACACCCGTATTTTATACACTCTGGTGTTTTTTAACACTACTATGTGTTGTTTTTGGCGGAGCGAGCGAAGCGCAGCCTATAACGGACACAGTATTGAAAAATGTTGGTTGATTGGTTGGTTGCACATTTGTAGTATAGGTGGTGCCCAAACGAAAGGTCGGATTGGAATGAAATTTGGTACGTCGCTTGATACCCCAAAAAGTATTGCTGAGCCAAAATTTGCCGTAAACCCAACAATTATTATGGAAGAAATTACAAATTTTCGAATTCATTTTTAACACTCACTATTGAAAATTTGGAATCCTGAATAGTTAAGGAATTCCGACGAAGCATATACCACGCTGCTGGTAGTCAAGTGATCTTTAAAAACACGACAAATTAAATTTTGGTTGCTTCTTTCTAGCTGATAACCTTTTTCGATGTAACTCAATGAAATAATAACATTTGACTGTTGTAATAACCACTACGGTACTGGAACATCGCAACCATAAAACACAAAAGGATTCCGTTAACGACCCACCTTAGCATCATTTGAAAAAAAGAATGCTTTGAGAGATTACCTTCAGCATGGCGACGAAACTAGCTTTTAAACTAGCAATGGGAATCCCGAATATGAAACCAAAATCATCGTATCACAGCAAAATGATACATATAAAACGAAACTAACAACAGTCGACGTGTTTACACCACAGCACGACAACAGTCGACCTGTTTACACCAGAGCATGACAACAGTCGACGTGTTTACACCAGAGCACGAAACAACAACAAGCCTGCGTCTAGTAGTTTAAAGATACTTCGTTGCCACAGCAATGTGTAGTCACGATACCGTGATGTATTAATGAATAGGCCTAATCACAAACGCAGCTGCTTACGAAATAAAAATGACAACTAAAAATTAGTCCTAAAAGCTAAAAAATTAGGTCTAAATGCTAAAGATCGTCTAAGAGCTAAATTTGTTGACCTACAATATTGTGATCGTTACTGATAGATTATAATATTGTTTTAAGATCACTGTCACTGTGCGTGATAAAGGTGTGTACCTCATTATTTTCATTGGTGGTGTTGTCAAGTATTAGACCAACGGCAGCATTGGCAACATGCTGAATCTTTTGATTACTGTTAAAACTTATTGCTCTGATGATTGTTCGGCTTACAGTTAAATGATTTATTATTTGTATTCTAGGGAATACACTTTGCGTAGCAGTAATTATTGTTGTAAACAATGTCAGAATTATTAGCGGCAGCACCCCAACCAGCCGTGACAAATGTCGGCAATGGCTCACATATTTCGTGCCGGATGTGGAAAGAATCTAAAAATAACTACACAGACACTAAATGATGGAGCAAACGAAAGCCTATTACAATAACTGTGATACATAGCTTTGGCCAATTTGAAAAAAAAAAGCAAAAATAAGACAAAGGCCTGCAAATTAACACCAGTACGTCACACCAAAAGGTACAGAGCTCAAACTTAGCCAAGTGAGCATTTCTCGCAGATTTTTAAGGAGCATTAATAAATATGGTAGTGTCATTAAAATAAGCACTAAATATAAATTTGAAATGAATATTTGTCCACTCTACCTACAATAGGCTAAATGCCTGTTTCCTAGTTGGATATTTCAGTTGCTGGTAACTAAATTCGAGATAATTCGTACAATCACGATTTGAGATAACTGAGGTAAAGGCTTTTCTGATAAATGAGATACAAGAGAGAAAGGAGCTAACTAAACGAGTTTGGTGATGAAAGGGATAAACAAGATTTGACATAATGAGTTCAACCAAATCAAAAATAAAAGGGATAAAGATGATTTGAGTTTAATGTGGTTAACAGGAGAAGATGTGATTATGAAGTAAAAGAGACTGTGGGATAGATATCTAATATCAAGAATTTATAGGGTTGGGGAGGAGAATTTGTGACTGAGACCCATTCTGAAACGTCTTAGATATGTTCACATTAGTTCAGTCTTAGTTTATAGAGGGCGCCACGTGTTTTATGTGAGAATTTTTACTCAGTTTTTAGCCTAAAATTAAACTAAACTAAACGAAACTAGCTTATATTTAATTATTATTTAGCCTAGCTTAGTTGTAATTTAGTTTACTTTAGATTTGGGCTGAAAAATGAGCAAAAATTACCAGATAGAACACGTGGCGCCCTCTGAAAACTCGGACTGAACTAATGGGGACGAATCTAACGTGTTTCAATAAGGAGTTACAAATTCTCCTCCCAAACACTATAAATTCTTGCTAATATGTATAACGATAGACATTTATTTTTATTCTAAGTTCTATTCACTAGATGGCTTCCAGTAAAATTTGTGTGTGTAGCCTGATTCATAGGATTATTATTCGAGATTCTTGCCTCCACAGAACACTCTTAGTATTAAACTGTTCTAATTAGTCAATGCGTATTAGAATTTAAACATAAGTGAGAGAACTTCTGTTATTCGCAGGCGTCTAGTATTGATTCAGTTGTGAGATAAAAGCAAAAGATTACAACAACAACAACAGCTGAAAGTAATTATTAAAATAACGTTAACAAGAACCTGCTCCTTGTTAGTACCTTCAGGTAAATCTATACAAATTTTTTATTTTATTCTGGATTCTTTTTGTGCAAAACATGAATTTAACATCAAATTTTTGTCCACATCCCTATTTCCTTTGGTGGCTTTGAAAGGGGAGCAAAGAAACTAAATTTCCTCTCACAAAAAAATTCTTGCCTCAGCCTATTTATAGATGCTGGATGATTTAATTGCTTCGCTGTAGTGTAGATGAGAAGAAAAGTGAACTAAGTAACCACTTCTTTACTTTGTGGCCTACAAGAATAAAATTAATTTACTAAGTATTAATGCATAGCATCTTTGTACACAAATTTCGCCTATTATCAATCCCGAAAATCCCATGATTTAGCCACTTCTGGGATTTTTGGAACGCAAAACAGGCGTGATATTCACGATTCCATGACTTGATGCCCTACTACACAGTCTCGTAAGAAAACGTTTAACAACCTTAGTTTTAAATAACCGTTGTAATGGGTTTAATTTTAGTTACATGTAGAAATGGCTGAGTACATAAGGTTTCAAGTGTGCAAAATACTAAGGCACATTGTGGTGCCTGAAATCTTGCAGGAAAGCGTATTCGTGTTTCTTTCCTGTTTTGATTTGACTCGAATAAATCTTGCTTTACTCTTGGAACATCAAACTAGTTGGTTTAGGTTTTTAAATCCTAAAGAATTAACTTAAGTATAAGCAGTTTAACAGGATCATCTTTTTAACCTGCAACTTTATCTGAATAGACGTTAGGTTTTAAATTGGACGACGAAGGCCCTGTGGTGTAGGAGATAGAGTAAAATACTATTGTCAAATGCGTAATTTTTATCTGAGTGTTGCAATTTTTCTCATTTTTGAATTCTCATTCAACAAAATCGCGAAAAATAACGAAACCAGCAATCGAAGGTGTTTTTACGACAAATTTATGTAGTAAAAAAATTGTAACCCTGTGTTTCAGTTACTGTGTTATCAATTACTGTTTAGTATCAGGCAACCTTAAAATTATTTAAACGTTAAATTGTTGTAAACAGTTTTAAAATAACGGCCTTACAAAACTGGGATACTGCTATGTGAAACAAAAATTATATATGTAGATACACTGAAGAAGCATCAGAAAGAGTTAATGCAAGTTAATGCAAGTATTATTTTGTGTATTGACCTCCAGCACCATTACCATACTTGCATTGTAACGATTTCTGTCGTCCACTGCAGTCTAGCTACACATTTTTAATTGCGAAAAAATTGAAAATTTTGCAACGTATAAATGTGATAGAAGTTTACAAAAATACAACGTTACATACAATTAAAAATGTTGTATAGTGTAATACGTAACGAAATAATTATTAGAATAAAAAACAAGACTGACCGTAAACATAGAAAGAAACTTCAGTATGCTTGACAGATGCACTGTTTGGTTGCTACCTCATTACTGTTTCTCATCATCTCGTTTGAGCTATATGGGGGACGTGCAATCTTTGGTAATGCCTTAAGAGCTTCATATCCAAAGTCCATCGTCTTGTGCGTGTGGTATAAAGGGTGTTCGATTATTGGAGTGTCATAAAAGCTTCCCCTCCTACACCCATCTTCTCATGTAAGCAATATGAGGGAAGTGCAATTTATGGGAGTGTCATAAAAGCTTCCCATCGTCTTGTGCGAGTGGTATAAAGGGTGTGTAATTATTGGGAGTGTCATAAAAGCTCCTCCTAAGCCCATCGTTTTGTGTGAGCGATATGAGGGTGGCGCTATCATTGGGAGTGTCATGAAAGCTGCGCCTCCTAAACCCTTCATCTCGAGTGAGTGATATGAAGGTGGTGTGATCAGCAGGAGGGTGGTGTGATTATCAGGAGTGTCGTAAAAGCATCCCATCCTAAACCAATCGTCTCATATGAGCGATATGAGGGATGTGCAATCTTTGTGAGTGTTATAGGAGCTCCCCATACAATATCCATCTCTTGTGTGAGTGGTATGAAAGGTGTGCGATTATTGGGAACGTCATAAAAGTTTCCCCTCCTAAACCCATCATCTCTTGTGAGTGATGTGAGGGTGGTGCGTTCATTTTGAGTGTCATAAAAGCTTCCCCTCCTAACCCCATCATCTCGTTTGAGTGATGTGAACAAATATGGACAATTGCTTTTTTCAAAGACAAGTGAAATAGTAAATGGATAATTACGAAAAACTAATGAGAGTGGGAGAAAATATGCACATTCTTTTTGGAGTCTGGGGGTGGTGATTGTT
Organism: Lithobius niger; assembly: GCA_023313725.1. Taxonomy (NCBI): domain Eukaryota; kingdom Metazoa; phylum Arthropoda; class Chilopoda; order Lithobiomorpha; family Lithobiidae; genus Lithobius; species Lithobius niger. Next base: position 32,661 of record JAHWFP010141189.1, on the reverse strand, counting down.
AGGTCCAGGAGAAGAATGGACCTTGTGCACCATTTCCCGATTTCTGAAATCTCCTTATTTATTGTATCCAACATACAGTATATCTCAGAAGTATCGACTAGAGCTAAATAAACTACATGGGACGGATATGGATGCTAATAATGTCTGATATGCCTTAGAGGTCAATTTTAAGATCATCAGAAATTTATTACATAAACTATTCTAACACAGGTCATAAAGTAAATAAGACTAAATTAAAGTAAATAATGAATTAATTGAGTAGTTGTTAGGCACGAAAAACTAAACCCACCGGCAGCAGAACAGAAATTGCACATAAACATGGAAGATATATGCCAAGTCATTGTGCAGGTCAGGGAAATCATGCAAGGGTCAACAGTAAATATGCTTCATGCCATATTGCAACAGGTTGCACATGCACCACTCCACTTGCATGCTTTCCTGCACTACACGCAGTGGTCTGTCCATCTCCCTGTCCATGGTGCAATGTCTGCTTTTCCTCCATGGCTAGATTCACGTTCTTAGCAACTTTCTAATTTAAGTCCTTCTGTGACTAGTTCAGATAATACATTTTGGATGACCTTGAAAACAAATTTGCGGGTGTGTTGTTATTGCAACACATTAGAATGTATATTTCTTTTGACAAGATTTTTTGGGACATACTACAGGCAAAAAGTACCTTGTTTTACGGGAGTTTATCATTCAAAAGCAACATGCGGGCTGGCGGATTTTATTTTTATTTTTTATACCAAAATGTTGGCTATACAAGTGAGAAAAAAATTTGGGGTAGGTTGACATATAATTTTATCTAGGCCTATTTTTCTCCCTCTCTTCAAAACAATCTCGTTTTTTCTAAATGGCTTTGCCAAACTACCACCAGTATCGCAAGCTTTGCACAACGGATAGTTTCTTTAACTTGTTGGTAGATCTCGTGCACCTTGTTTGTTTCGAAGAGGAAGCGAAATCATAAAAAAAACTCACGCGTACGAATTTTGAGGACGCAGGCGCTCCTGTAAAATAAAGTAGTTGTTTTTTCCCCTATATACATCAAAATGCAACCCAATAGTTGTATTTATTATTCTGGATATTTCATTGATAGCTGCCTTAACGTCCTATGACAATATCCAACCCTGGTAATTATTCTGCCACATGTATGATCCATGCTTTTTTATGTTAAAAATAACATTGTGGGGATGCTTTCAAATTTTGTGCAAAAACCGAAAACGATATTTCAAATTTGTAAAATGGTATTTTGTCACTTTTCAGAAAGGGAATATCCAGAAAAAGAAGATTTTTTAGAAGTAGATGAGACCTCACTTACTCTAAAAATGAATTACTGGCCAACGAATAATTGTCCACTCACCACGATCTTGTACAGTTTAAGGGGATTCGTTGATAACTTTGGTTATATTCCAACAGAAGTTTCATCCAATAACCTCGTTGTGTTAAACTTTTTAAAGCCAGACTCGGAATACACGATCACCATACGTGACAACGAATTCAGAAAGGCAGATGAGGCTCAATACACTTTCCGAACCCGTTCCATAAAAGGTAATAATTTTTAATCTGCTATGTTTATTGCTACAGTTTAAATTTAAACTATACAGAAGGATCGAAAGTTCGTTACACCCCAAGAAATAATCCACAATGCCAATCCCCCCAGGTTAGAGCCACCGTCCGAATTTGTATAGGGTGACCTGCTCCCTCACAGCAATGTATAAATTTTAGACGCAGAGTTCCCTTCGTGAATTTATCAGGTGGCATTAGCGAAGATATAAGCGAAAAAGGCCACATTAATTGAATTAAAGGGGACGAGTATTTACACCACCTTCAGTGTACCTTCAACCACAGGTAAGGGAATTTGTTTAATCTGCTTAAAAACACAGGCAGTATGAAGAATACACGTGACGTGACCCTTGAGCAACTTTAATTTCCCAATGATAGGGACCACTTTATAGGGTGCACATCTGCTAACCACGGAACCACATCTATACTCGCTCTGCTTTTGAGCAATAGTCAAGATCTTTGGTCTCCAGTGTGTAGGTATGGCCTCATCGAACCACAATAAGAGTTGGGCATGATGATCAGGTGTATGGTGTATGGTGGTGAAATATCTGTAAGTGTCAGTTTTTCACATTTGTGGCTCATACAGTAAGTACAAAAAAATCTAAAATCAGTTTGGCACTATATAAAAAATTATGGCTCCTACAAGCACTCAAGGTAATGGGTGCTCACAACATGGATTACTTACACACTAAATTAAGTCTAGGACCTGATGTTGTCATCCAAAGTTAATGGGAGGTGTGTTGCGGTAGTACGAAACATGGGAATTAAAATACAGAATCCAATAGCTTTTACATTTTACCTAATCACATTAGTCTGTAGTAATTTCTCAAGCTATAAAGCGTCTCAGGTTGTCGCTTTAAATGGTTATGGAAGGCCAGGAAGATTTAATTCCAGGCAGTTTAAATTCCAACCAGCTGCTGTAGCCCCCATTTGTTTGGGCTGCAATGGACAACTGAACTTTGTGGTAGACTAAAACGTTGTCATTTCCAGCGTTTTAAAATCAGACAGACTCAATAACGCATGCCAAGCCAAGAAAAATCGCAAGTCACATCGCACGTCTACTTCTGAAAAGTGAAAGCGTATGATTCTGGAAGAGAGAGTATATTATTTTTTTGTCTTCACGTAGATTCGATCACCTCTTACTAGTACTGTATTATTATTGATATGTTGTGATGGCAGAACAGATTACCTATGAAGCCCAATATGTCAGAACATCTCGAGAATGGCATGTTCCTAACTTGTTCATTGTCTGTGGATGAAACAAAGATTCATTTGAGTAAGTATACGCAGAATCCAATAATGTACACGCCGAAAAAACATGTTGTTAGTTTCAGCTTAGCGTAATGGAACGAAACGCCGTCTCATTTTGATAATTGGTCAAGTGTTCTTAGCGTACCACTTCTGGCTAAAGTACTGTAGACAATGGCGAAATTTGGAGTTGATTGGCGAAATGTAATTAATTTCATCATGTTTAATCGTAAAACTATCGATCGATTCATTTAACCTGATCAAAGCATCAATTGATCAAATCGCTGCATGGTCGCACGTTGTAACTCAACGAAAATTTGCACGTAATTGAATTAAGGTGAGTAGGATTGACAAAATATGGGTTATTTATGGACCTGGCTGATGTAAGCAATTTAGCTCCATACAATGACAATGTTAATTTTTTATTCGTTGTGTCGACATTTTTACCAAGGAATAGTTCGTTTCACCTCTGAAATGAAAAGATCGGCTTTCAGTAAGCAGAGCCTTGATTGAATTATTTAGCAGGGGGCAAGTGTCAGTGGCCAGCTGGCCAGATCATGGGACGGATTTTTTTTAACGCTCCTTTAAACAGAATCTTTAAGAAGTTTAATGTTCATTACTACATAACACAAAACGACACTATTAAATGGAGCCCAGCCAAACGTTTCATCTGAACACTGTGTGCGAGAGTCAGTTGTGTTTTACATGCAAACAACACTATTCGTTATATAAACGCATTACATGAGGTAACTCTTGTTGAGCCGTCGGCTTTCCGTCATGTTTAATACATTACAGGTCGTAGTGTATGCCTATAACCATTCATTCCACAGGGCCATCAAAATTATACCTTGGATTAATAACTACACTTCGTTACGGGATAACTCACTCGCTATACTTACCGCGCAAGCACCGCGACACAACATGTGGCCAGAATTTTAAAGTTTCTCAAATGTGCCACAAGAGCGCCAACTGCCGACAACAGCGGAAGTGACTGAGACTAAAGCTTTAGCATCATTACTGCGGCGTCGTTATATGCAGTTTCGGTTTCGATTATGGAAAGCGAGCTACGAAGCAACGAAACTCAACTAGCAGCTAACTTCATTACAATTTCCGTTTTAGAAATCGCGTCAATTTTAGCGGGACAGGCGTGGACAAAAATAAAAATGCAATTCTAATGATAAAGAACATAATTTAGACGAACTGTTTCGTGTTTTACTGCTCTGTGGCCGTGAAGCGACACGTCGCCACCATCTTGGATTTGTGCGGCAGTTGGAGACAACAGTTTGTGGTCAGATGGCGCACCACGTTTTGATTGCGAGTACTCTGGATACTACCGTGGCTAGATTTCGGAACGAGTGAATAGGGCTTGATTATAGTACAGGTGAACAAGAACAACAAGGGGTAGGTGTTTATCAGTTTGTACAAAGGTGGTGGGGGTTTGTCATAGGAGACCTTGTCAGAATAAGGCTGAGAACTAGGGTGTTTTACAAGGGTTACTGAGTGTTTAAATAATATAGGTCGGGCATTCGGATCCGTGTGAGCCTAAAATACGCAACCGGAAGTCCGAGTCCGTGGATCTACACACATGCGCGCCTATGAAAACAGGCAAATAAAGATTGACGCCAGAAAGTTCATAGCTAATAAGCCTACACACTTTTACTTCGTGACATGTTGACATCTGGACGAAAAATGATGGAATGGTAGGACCAACGTACATTTAAATGTTGGTAACGTTTTCTAAAAGTTTTTACGAAAATGAGTACTAGGGGGAAAAAATTCGGCAACAGTTCTCACCACCTTTTAAGCCTAACAGAATGAATTACTCTTTTCGTAACATTACAGGGAAAAATACTTCTTCGGAACACATAAACATGGCATATATGAACTTACACTTTGTCAGCTACATTCCCATTCACAGATACATAAAATCGCTACTAGTTCATGGTCGGTCCCACCCTCCAACGTTTACAGATTAGCATCGGCTTTATTCATAAACATCATCAAAATCAATGGAGCTCATTGGCCCAGCGCCGAGAAGCGCACGGTGTAAAAATCATGGAAGGCAGGAAGGAAACAACAAATCAACAAAAGGAAAAAAAGACACAGCTAGGAATGACGCAATACATACCTCCGGCCAAATTTTTGGCTCACAACAGGAAAAATAATACCAAAACGGTTTACGCGCCACCGTAAACAGAAAAACGACCGGTTCAACCTGGCACAGCCAGGAGCCGACACCAAATACCAACACTTAAGTCGAGTTATGATACGCCGGTTTACAGAACCAGTCCCCACTGATATGCCATATCGGCCAAACCTCTACCCCAAAGATGGGACTACAGAGAAACCGGAACAATTAGATGACGTGGCCTCGGAATAAGCCCAGAACCTTAGCCCAACCAATTAATCAAACAGCTAAACCATGGCCGAAACGTCCCTCTGAGTAGTGGACAAAAACAACAACCCGTTAACCGTGCAATGCTTATTACACAGAAATTGTGGAGCGTTAACGTTATACGCGAAGATAAATACGGGACACAGTTACACACCAAATTCGTCCGAGGAAGTAGCTTATATTAAAGGTAAGAATCGTAAACATCCCATTCATTCATATACCATGAGGGATTACGACAAAACCGATATTTTGGGCTCCTGGCACAAGCAATAGCTTCAATCTGTAAGACCACCAGCAATAGAGCAGTGACATTTGCCGCATATTGGCACCAAATTGGCACCAGTATGGGTTTTGGAGGGCATAACTACAAGGTGCACTACAAAAAAATGGAGGGAAAAACAACGGAAGAGCGGATTTCTTAGGCTTAAAATAACGTTGTTTTCTCCAACAACAAAAATCGCGCGTTTTAGGTCTAAGAAATCACTCTTCACAGCATCGGCTTCAGTATGACGCCCTTCTGTTTCTCTCTGCAGTGCCCCTTGCAGCTAACCCATTAAGGCTCCAGCATAGAGTTAAATACAATAATACTACGTCGTGTCACTGCTCTATACATAAAGTAGAGTGTGTGCTCTGTACTGGGAAATGCAAGGGACAGACTGAATATTTCATTAAGTGGTTAGGTTATTCTCCTTCCTTTAGTTCTTGGATTACTGATATCGAAGGTTTAAAAAAGAATGATGGATTTTATTTCTGTCTTCGTAGCAACGCTTCTATGCATTTGTACCCTAATAACACGTTGTAAAAGTGTACGGTACAATTAGCTAACCCAACTCAATTGGGAAGGTCGTACAAAGCAGCTAATGTGTCAAATGACGTTTCAAAATAATTTTGATGTTAGCCATGACATTGTAGATTTAACTGATGACACTGCCAGTACCCTCAAGATCCGAAAGTGTGTTAAGTGAGGAAGGTACTACGGTATCCTGGACGATTTAGCAGTTGATATTAACGCCGAAATTAAATCCATTAGAAATCCTCTTAAATCTTTGTGGCCGTTTTGAACTTATGTTAAGTTATGGTTTCATTTCCTTCAAATTTTGAACCTTGACGAATTGGTTGCTAATTTTTTGAAATGATGACTATACCGTACTAGTCATTAATGCGTAATTATTTGCATGAGAAAATCCGTAGTCTAGCTTGAAATCACACTTACAATCACCTAAGTTCCTTAAAATATGGAATGTAGATGAACTAGTTGCAAATTATTAAAATGTGCAGTTTACATTTGATGTTTTTACGTAATGTCCTTCTTGTTATGCAACGGGTATCATCGTGAAACTAAAACACATTTTTTTAAATAGACTTATTATGTTCCTTTTTTCAAATTAAAAATGGAATAACAATTTTAATGGTAAATGTGCACTCACTGCTTTGGTAGATGTGCATTATGATTCTTCTTATTCTCTGAATTGTGTGTTTTTTCATTATAGAAAGATACGTAAATTATTTTCATTTTATCTTCAAACGTCACAACGATGTGGATTAATAAATACAAGCTAATAGTTACAGAAAAGACAGAGAGCCATGCAAAAAACATTAAGTGCAAAAGACTCACCAGTTTGACTCTAGCCACGAAAAGGTGTGAAATGTAAAAAAAGTACATTGCAAGCAAACAAAAGTCCTTAACAAATAAACCTATTAGCTTGTCGTGTACATTTTTATACCTGACATCCTTTTGTGGCTAATATCATATATCATACTGAATCTTGTTGTTGTTGCATTATGCTGTTTTGGAATCAAGCTGTTTTTGAAGCTTGCTGTTGTTGGAACTTGTTGTTGTTATATCCTGCTGTTTTTACTCTTGTTGTTTTTGAGTCGTCTTTTGTGTTCTTTGCTTTTTCTCTTGCTCCAGCTGGTCTTTCTTTGTATATGTTTGCCGCATTCCATTTGGAAACTGGCAACAAATAGTTGTTATTAAATTAAATTATAGTGGTGGGACCTTTTTTACTTTCAATGTTTTGATACGAGTTTAATATCTTTTCTCTCAATCCCAGGATCCCGGGATTAATCCCGAACGGGATTTATTCTTATGATTTTCAGTGGCTCACTCGAACTGGCTTGATAATTATCTTCTTAATTAATTTCAGTCAAACCATGCGAACTACTGCTGCAAATCGGAAAGGAGACTGCAACGACTGTTGATTTGAAATGGGAGTGCAATATGACACAACCAGCTGTGGATTTAGGCAAGTGGCGTTTATGTATACTGTAAAATTATTAACCAGAATATTGGAGATTTTTAGACGAAATATGTCTGAGGGAAAACCATTCTAGACAACTAGAAGTGCTGGAAAGGTGACTGATGTGTCAAAAGGAATGTGATTTGCCGACATGCACAAACACCGAAAAGGTGGAGTTGTAACAATCACTTATGGGTGTAAATGGATACACTAGCTGGACCACATGCTACGAAGGGTGTGCCATTTAACCATGCTGTTTTAGGTACTTGACATTTCCACTTGTAGTATTCGTGCATGTCGTTATACGTGAAATTAAGTAGCTATTCGTATTCAGCATTTTCCACAGTAGAAACATGTTGTACGACTTGTCACCATTACGTTTTCCCCTTCATCCATCCTGTGAGGATTGAATTGTAAGGTTACAAAATCGTGAAAGGGGATTGATGCTTAATGATATGTTAACACCTAGGTCATTAACACCAACCTCAGTCACAATGCAGTGGTCCAAGATGCCACTGTGCCACACATTACAGAGATTAACTCCTGTTAACTCCTCTTAACTCCAAATCTACATCTTATCGTATCTGAAAAAATTGAAAAACCCAGGACAAGAGGACAGAATCATCGCCCAATTGACATGATGTCTCACTGGATGGTGGAAAAAAGAGCATCCAATCCCGAAACATATTCGTAATCCTGGGATTTCAAGATTATTTTCTCTCAATCTCAGGATCTCGGGATTAATCCCGAACGGGATTTATTCTTATGATTTTCAGTGGCTAACAAACTGTATGAAAGGAAGTTTGCGTTCGGCAACTTCGTTGTTTAAAATATTCACAACATGAAAACTAAAGTGAGTACAGATAATTAGTAGCATGTTCATTGTTTATTTGAAATGACCTACTATTTTTCCAAAGTTTAAATCGATGAGAGTGTTTTAAATTTGTTATTTTTTTAATCTAGTTGTGATGCATTTTGCACTCTGTAGACTGTACTGCAGTTAATGTAAACCGATGACTACACATCCATGTGCAATTGGAAAAAAAACTGGCCACATTGGATGATGTACTCGTATAGAAGTACGCATAAACTCCAACTAGTGATGGTTACTTATCTTCTTCACTGTTCATGCACAGTTAAATCTTGCATGCTATTCATGGTTGTCGTTTTATGCGTGTGTGTAGTGCAGGATGCTGATTTTATAACTTGTTTTGTAAGATTATGTGATTACTGGCTCGGAGGTGGGCAACGCCTTGGCTCGGAGGTGCGCAACAGCATGGGTGGAGGGTTTGTAGCTCTCATTTAGTCAGTAATTGTACTAAATTTCGACGATAAACACGCAATTCCTAACCAAGCCACGTTCCAAACTTTCGTCATCAGTGTTTGTGAGACCTTTGAATAAGTATTCTTGGATTATTAACAAAAACGGCTCACTATCCTACAATATGACGGAGAAAGTTTCCCGTGAACAGATCAGTATAGCCTTAGTCATTCCGAAGCTCACTGTTACCTATCTGTCAGCGTGGCCTAGTGTTTATCGTTGAGGACCAGTATGCAAGAGGTCCCGTGTTCAATTCCTATGTCTTACGTGTTTTTTTATTTTATTTTATCTATCATTGATTTTTTAAACATTTTTTTAGTCTTGTGATGGCCACCAACTCCTGTTTTGTTAACAAATTTCTTTTTTTTTTTCATTTTTAAGATTGTGTTTGTCTCAGTGACATAAGAAACAACTGTTTTTTTTTTTTTTCAGCCTTATCTAATTTGGGTGTATTATGAAGTCAGTTAAAAAAAAACAATCTATCATTTGGTATAGGGAAGCTGTTCCCTACTCCCCCCCCATCCCCCTCCAAAAGACCCCAAGGCAGACACTCTAGAATTATCCGCGCAATGGGGTCAAGTAATGCCCCAACAAAAAGCCTTAACAATAACAATAAAATTCCTTTGATTTTCAGCTTCTTTCGGAAATTTGGCAATCTGGTTGCCACCAATTTAGGAAGTATTCGTTGATCTGAAAAACTTCAAATTTGAAATGTAGAACATTTAAGCATTAAGGCAACAGGGTTTTTAATGATTTTTCTTTAGGTTAATAAATTTCGGGAAACCAACCAGTTGAAAATAAGCAATTAGCATTGATTGTATTAGATATCAGGCTTATCAGTACACGAATCTGTTAATAGTTCTTCGGTAGCAGATAAAAAAAAAGCTAATTCACCAACAGTCTGTTAAACGGCTTTGCGAAGGAGATTTTTTGGTGTGGCCTAGGGCAAACAGATCTTCGGGAAAAAATAAAGTAAAATTTGTCATACTGAACACATTTTTACTGTGCCAATCCAACTCAGGTTAACCTTGGATAAAAAAAAAAACCATGCTGTTCAATAACGAATACTATTGTGGAATCATGCTGGACAATTGATTACTGTAGTACAACAGTAATTGAACCTTGGGTGAATTCCTTGGTTCCAAACGAAGATTACCACGATAATATTATGCTGAGCAAGTTTTTACTGTTTTTACCTCAATTGAACCTTGGTTGGTTTAAGTGAAGAGTGCTTTGGTAACATCATGGTGAGCTAGTTTAGATGCGGTCCAACCTCAGTTGAATTTTGAGTAAAACCATGGTTCCACATGAAGAATACTATGGTAAAACACGCAAACGCTCACCCTAAGATCTTGTGATGATTTTCTTACTGCGGTCAAACCTGACTTGAATCTTTGACTAAAAGCTGAGGTATTATCCGAAGATTACCTTCGTGTAATCATGATTAGCAATTTTTTATTCTGGTCCAACCTCAGTTGAATCTTGGGTAAGAAATGTGGTTTTAAATGAAGATTGCCATGGTAAAACCATGGTGGACAGTTTTACACTGTTGTTCAATCTGAGGCGAACCTTGGGTATCCATAGTTTTAAACGATGATAGGCATGATAAAATGCCGACCTCAATAGAACCTTGGGTGAAAAACCTTGGTGAAAACCCTTGGTAAAAAAAAAAACTAAAAATGTCTGTATGTGCTGTTCTAACTCAAATGAACCTTGGGTTAAACCCATGGGTATTAAACGAAGATTTCCATTGTGAAATCATGCTGTTTACTGTTGTTTAATTGAACCTTGGGTAAATTCCTCAGTTTCGAATGAAGATTATTGGTAAAATTATAAATTCGTAAAAAATAATTCGGGATTTAGTCGAACCATCCCTCCACTAAAAGTCGGGAAACATCTCGTAATCGATTTGACTGAAAAGACAAACGTATTTAATGATGAGTTCTCCAAAAATTTTGTTTTGGACGATAAATGCTACCCTCCAATAATAGGCCGTGATAACTTATCAGACTGTATGCTTCCAACGGTTACTGCAGAAATTATCCTTAAACATTTAACTAAAATGAGAGCAAGTTATGCTGTAGGTCCAGACGGCTTTTCAGCGCATTTCTTTAAAGAAATTAAACATGAGATCTGTATACCATTAGCCTGGATTGGTGAACTTTCACTGCAAACCGGTAAATTGCCGAACCTTTGGAAATCAGGTAAACTTTCCCCAATTTTTAAAAAAGGTGAATCATCAGACCCCAAAAATTATCGCCCAATTGTTCTTACCTGTGTACCATGTAAAGTAGTAGAGTTGGTTTTAAAAGACATAATGATGAATCACATAAAAAAATACGAGTTACTTGCTGACGACCAGTTCGGCTTTGTTGATGGGAGATCAACATGCACCCAACTTCTTTGTTCATTGGAGGATTGGACCTCAGCTGTTGATAATGGAATCCCTATCGACGTAATCTATCTTGATTATGCTAAGGCTTTTGAGTCAGTCACCCACAACAAATTGCTGTTCAAACTTGAAAAATTTGGTTTTGGAAATAAACTTCTCACGTGGTTGACCGAGTTTTTAACGGGCAGAAGCCAGTGGGTTGAAATTGATGGTGTAAAATCAAAACAAACACAGGTTTGTAGCGGAGTACCTCAGGGATCGGTCTTAGGGCCACTACTTTTTATCATCTTCTTAAATGATCTGACATCACTAAATGATAAAATCAAATTAAAGAAATTTGCGGACGATGTGAAGCAGTACAGCTCGGTGGTTGACTGTGTCAGCCATTCCGAATTGCAGGAAGAGTTGAACAGGCTTCAGTCTTGGTCGACAGACTGGCAACTCCCATTAGCACCACAAAAATGCAATGTTTTTCATGTGGGGTCCCGGAATTCGAATCTACATTGCAAATATTTTTTGTCGGGTGCAAATACACTACCAGAAATTGAAGTTGTAAAAGATTTGGGGGTTTGGATCACAAACGACCTTAGTTTCAGTTATCACTGTAATAAAATTGTAATGGCTGCACGGCAACGGGCAGCTATGATTCGAAAATTCTTCCGTTCCGGGGACCCACAAACTCTAACTTGGGCTTTCAAGGTCTATGTACGACCAATACTGGAGTATGCTAGTCCAGTTTGGTCACCCCACCTCCTTAGGAACATTGACCTTCTTGAGTCAGTTCAACGAAGGTTCACAAAGAGTTTAAAGGGTTTATCCCATCTATCCTATACAGATAGGCTAAACGCCTTGAAATTAGAACCTCTTGAATTAAGAAGATTAAGAGCGGATCTAACTTTAACGTATCTATTGCTACATGGTCACCTTGGGGTTGATTCCACGTTTTTCTTTGAGCTCCGTTCCGGTGATCGAACGAGGGGGCACTCCTGGAAGTTGGTTGCAAATCCCTTCAGGGTCAATACTAGAAAATTTTTTTTTCAGCAGCCGGATAGTTAACTGCTAGAATAAATTACCAGCAACTGTGGTTGAGGCAAATCATTTAAAATACGTCTGAAGGCTGTTTGCCTCACCGATTTCCTGCATAGAGTATTATAGTTATGTAATTAGACCCTATACAATGTTTTTTTTAACGTTTTTTAATGTTTTTTTTATTGGTTTTTATTGTTTTTTATGTATTTTTGTATTTTTTGACGAACAAATTAATTTGTGATCTGAGCTAGTTTGTTATAAGTGAAATGCTCTACCCAGCCCTTTGCTATTGTGCAAATGAATATTATTATTATTATTATTATTATTATTATTATTATTATTATTATGGGATGGCGGTCGTGTGGTTGCTGATTGGAAACAGCTCAAAGGAGTACATGTTATTGAGAAGAAATAAGAGGCAACTGAGAAGGTGAATATAGCTATTTGGCAAGATAAGGGATCAGAGAACACATAGACAAAATTTGGTAAGCACACAGTGAGTGGAAGATTGAGGAATTTGAAGAAGAAAATGAGGCAAAATGATAAGTGGTGTAACAGAAAATAAGATCCTGTGAAAAAACAGAGTGTGTTCGATTTGTGTTCGAAAATCCAAAAAAAGTTTGTGCTATAGATTGAAAGTGTCAACCCGGGATAACACCAAGTGAACCAGAATGAAACTACTGAACCAAAATGAAACTTTATCACTAAATTTGTCTCCCAGGCAATAACAAAAGGAAGAAAAATGTCTAGATGTCAGGAATGTGAGAATAAATTGGGAAACCAAGGTGATTGGGTGGTGTGTGGACAATGTACATCGAAACTGTGCTACAAATGTGCTGGATTAAAACAAAATACATGGAAAACAATGAATGATGCAAAAAAGTTAGAATGGAAATGTAAGCAAAAATGCAGAAATCAAAGAAAAGAATCTGAAACAGTAGACCAAAATGAACCAGGAACAACGGAACAAAATGTTGGTGAACAAAATGTTGGTGTACAAAATGTTGGTGAACAAAATGAAGGTGACAAAAATGGAGAAGAAGCAAATGAGGATACTGAAAAAGAAACGCAACAATACAGAATCAGAATGGAAAAAAAAATAGACTTGCTCCTACTGAAATATGACCAACAAAATATCAAAATAGAAGAGGTGATAAGATCTATAGAATATGTGACAAAAGAAACAGAAGATCTTAAAAAAGAAAACACAGACATGAAAAAACAAGTACAGGATCTGGAGATAAGAATACAAGAATTGGAAAATTCAGATGAAAGAACCAAAGTACTTGAACAGAAAATGAATAATATGTTTCGAGAATCCAAAGATAAGGAACAGTATGAAAGAAACAGAAATTTAGAAATTGGTCAATTGGATTGGCCAGCCAACGAAAACATTATGCATACATTACAGAATCTGGCAAGAAACTTCAATATTTCACACAATGATGAGGATATAGAAGCAGCCCACAGAATTCCAAACAAAGACAAGAACAAAGCAAGTGTTATAATAGTACAATTTAAACATAGAAATAACAGAGATAAATGGCTAGAACAAAGAAAACGAATAGTCACCAATGACAACATGTACAACAACGGAAATAGAAAGAGAATCTACCTGAATGAGAACATGACGCCTTATACAAAATCACTATTTTGGAAAACAAGAACGTTTGCAAATCAACATAATTTCAAATACGTATGGTTCAGAAATGGTAAAATAATGATGCGGAAAGATGGAGACACGCAACAAGTCAACATAATTCATGAAGAAGATGACCTGTTGAAAATAACAGTACAACAGAATTCGTAAACCAAATTTTTCAGAAGAAAGAAGAAATTAAAGAAATATTGAAGAAAGAAATTGAAAACAGTGAAAATGTGAAAATCATACACATTAATATAAGAAGTCTAAGGAAAAACTGGGACATTTTTGTTCAATATTTAGCTGAAATGAATGTCGAATGGGACATAATAATATTAACAGAAATTAATATTAAGAAAGATGAGGTATCTCTATATAAGCTAAGCAATTATGGAAACTATACAATAACCAGAGAATCAACAAACAGAGGTGGTGGATTGATGATTTTTATAAAGGACAACTTAGATGTCGACTGTTTAGAATTGAAAATTGAAGATAACAATGTGGTTGAAATTATAATTAAAGAGAACAAATTACCTAAAATACAAATTATAGCTGTTTATAGAAGACCGGTAAATAATAAAAAAATATTCATCAAAAAATTAAAAAATATAATAAACAGCAACAAAACGAACTGGGAATATCAAATAATCATGGGAGATATTAATATTGATATATTAGAAAAAAATAATGTAAATGAAGATAATTTTGATCAATTAACGATCGATCAGTACGAAAATACTCTAGCAGCACTAGGATTTCAATGTAAAATAAACTCTCCTACAAGAGAAGAAATTATTACAAAAAATGGTATAAATACATTACAACAATCATGTATAGATCATGTATATATACGACACAAGAATGGAGAAGCTAAGGGAGGAACACTTACTGATAAAATAGCGGATCATTATTTTACCATGACATGGATTTGGAACAAAGAAAAACCCAAAATAAACCATACTAAAAATAGTAATCAGCATGGAAAAAACTGGAAATATAATGACAAAAAAATTATACAGAAAATAAACGAAATAAACTGGGAAATGCTGAATGATAAATATGAACCAGAGGAAATCTATAAAGAAATCATTGACCGAATTAATGAAATATATGAAACAAATAAACAGAAAGTAAATATAAGCTATAACTTACAAAAATTAAATAAAAGAAAAGAATGGATAACAGAAGACCTACTGCAAAAAATAGAATATAAAAATAGATTATGGAACATATTAAAAAAAAATAATAAAAAAAATGAAGTAAATAATGAACTACTTGAAAAATATAAAAGGGAAAAAATGAATGTAAGTAAATTGATAAAGGAATGTAAAAATAATTTCTATACGAAGAAATTAAATAATCTTAATAAAACGAAGAACACAGTATGGGATGTAATAAATGAAATAACAGGTGAGAAAAAAAAAAGGAACATTGATGAAGAAATAAAAAGAACGTTTAAAAATAAAACAACCATAGACATCACAAATGAATTTAATGAAAATTTTGAAAACCAAGTCAATAATTTGAGAAAGAAAGAAGTAAGAGAAAATAAAGAGTATAAAAAAGGAGCCTTTTCAAGGAAATTAAAACAAAGATGTAAGCAAAAAAACATTAATGTAAAAACAATGGTAATTGAGGAAGCTAACAGTGTAGAAATATTAAATATAATAACAGAACTAAATAATACAAAAGCAGTAGGAATTGACAAAATACAAACAACTCATATTAAAAACACTAAAGAAAATACATCTATAGCAATATGCAAATTAATAAATGCTATGATAGATAAAGAAATTTGGCCAGAAAAATTAAAAATGCAAATAATCAGACCAATTCACAAAAAAGGCAATAGACAAGATTTAAATAATTATAGACCAATCTCATTACTGTCCATTATTAATAAAATTTTAGAAAAATTTTTTGCAAAAAGAATATGCAGTTTTTTTGAAAAATTTAAAGTACTTAACAAAGTACAATTTGGATACACAAAAAATAAAAGCACAACAGATCTTTTGATTGAAGTAAATGAATTAATAACAACGGCATTAAACCAAGGAAAATACGTAGGAGCGGTGCTAATTGATTTACAGAAGGCTTTTGACACATTCGATCAAAAAATACTTTTAAAAAAATGTGAAAATCTGGGACTCAGAGGAAAAATCTATAATATATTAAAATGCTATTTATCAAACAGAAAATCTATTGTACAAATTGAGGACATAAACAGTATTACATGTAACATAAAATATGGAGTACCACAAGGGTCTGTATTGGGACCTTTACTGTATCTGATATATACCAATGATATAGACGAGAAAATAGAAAAAACTAATATATATTTATTTGCGGATGATACAATTTTGATTTCTATACACAATAATTATGACAGTATGATGTACAACCTACAAAATGACTTTAATATACTAAATGATTTCTTTGTGGAAAATGAATTGTTCATCAGCAAAGAAAAAACAATACAAATGGACATTACAGTGCCTAAAATGAAACCTAAAAAAGAAATTTGGATTAAAAAACATTATGGGGATTGCAAAAATTTAATTAACAATAATGAGGGGGGGTGTAGTGACAAATGTGTAAAACTAGAGAAAAAACATTCAACTAAATATTTAGGAATTGAAATTGATAGACATTGGAACTTCAAACAACACATTGTTGGGT
Source organism: Lithobius niger (assembly GCA_023313725.1). Lineage (NCBI taxonomy): Eukaryota > Metazoa > Arthropoda > Chilopoda > Lithobiomorpha > Lithobiidae > Lithobius > Lithobius niger. The sequence continues at coordinate 16,149 of JAHWFP010141189.1, read as the reverse complement.
TAACTAAAAAACTAAGACAAATAATACCAAAAATCTATCAAATTAGAAATATATTGAATAATAAGCAAAGGAAAACTACATATGAAGCATGGATAAGTAGTAATATTAGATATGGACTAGAAATATATGGACATGCACCAGAATATTTAATAAATAAATTGCAAAAAATACAAAATAAACTAGTAAAAGTGATGTTCGCTGACAAATCGACAAATACAAAAAAAAAACACATTGACATTGTTTAAAGAAAACAAAATAATGAAAATAAAGGAGTTAAGAAACTTTGTTATCTTAACAAAAAATTATTTTAGTAATAAATACAAGAAACTAACTAATACATTAAAAAGAACAAGAGGAATAAATGAGACATTCAAAATTCCAACATGGACAAATCAATATGGTAAAAGAAGAAAGGAATGGTATATTCCAAAATTATATAATGACCTACCAGAGAATATGCTACATTATTTAACACTAAAAGAATTTAAAAAGGATCTACTATCGAAAATATTATCAAATGAATTCATTGTAACATAAAAAAAATGTTCAAAATATATAGATTATAAGCTTTTGTCCTTGATTGCGACCACAATGGTCGAGCTTCCTATAAATAATAAGAATAGTACAATAATGAGTGAAAATGATGAGGTGTCATACTCACACAAGTTGCATTATTTGTAACTTCGAGGATTACATTGTATTAGTAATTTGAAATAAAGGTATTATTATTATTATTATTATTATACACATCTTTTTTAAATTGTATATAGCTCTAGTCTTACTTCCCACTTCAGTTTTTAACTTTCACTACACCAATTTCATGCATTTCATTGTTTTATTATTTTTATTATCTACGATGCATTTTATATATTTTTTATTTATATTTATTTTTTTAATTTAAAGAAACATTGACAGCGTTACCCGGCTTTTCCCTGCACTTGTCCCTCACGTTTGGCGATGCCATCGGGGACCATTGTCGTCCCTGGTAGGTCTAACCTTGGTGGTAAGGCATTCGTGACCCCAACCCCATACCTTCAACCCTTCCACTGCAGCCTAGTCATCGTCCTTGTTTTAAACTTTTCACTGTCAAACTTTTATAATTTGAAATTTTTTAGTTTTTTTTTAGTTTTAACATCGGACGGCAGTCAGTGACGACCCAGTCCTTGCCGCTCCACTTGCGTTTGCAACAAAAATATATTATTATTATTATTATTATTATTATAAAACATGCTAAGCAATTTTTTGCTATACAATCACAATGTAAACTGAGGCATGAAGTACGAGACAATGCTCACAATAATTGTTGAAGCATCATTCGATGATTTGGCTTTCTTTTTCATTGTTTCAAAGTGTCCATCAATGGGTTGTAATTTTAGTTGTTGTATCAGGGCATATGACTACGGGTCACGGCTCTGTAGAATAAATTCAAATTCAAATTCAAATCAATTAGCATGACAATGTGAAAAATAAGTGTACATGTATACTTATTTTTCGCATTGTCGTTCCAACTGGTTTAACGCTAATTACAACAATCAAATGAAAAAAGGTTAAAAGTGGATACTTTTGGTGGAATACATACGTTGTTGTTGTTGTTTGTTTTTAGGGAACATGAACCCGAAGTGGGTTATCCGTCCCACGATGATGAGAGGGCCAATTTAAATGGAGAAATCAAAACAAAAAACTTAGGATCTTTGGAATGCATACGAACAAGTGCCATAACAATGCCTAATGAAAGAGTCCAAAGTTTATTTATTCAGGACAGGGGCATTGTTGCAACACTTCGGTTACGTAATTCGATTGATTGATTTTAATGAGCCAAACTGGTTTGGAAATCACGTGCTCAACACTAAATATCTACTTAAAAACTACGTTACCCTAAACATGCATCCAAAACAACCGCCCAAACAAAGGTTCCCGTCAACAATACAACCCAACCAAAGAATGCCACAGAGAAAACACCGAACAGACCCTTTGAAACCACTCAAAAAACTGCACTAACATGCACCTACCCAACCCAACAAATAAAGGAACCCCAAGGACCATCTGCAAAGGGTTGCCACCATCGTTGAAGGCAAAGAGTCACTTTGCTGCTCTGAGAGGATGTTCAAAAAAAGAAATGGTGAATAGTTCCGTTACTAATGCCACACGCGCAAACCGGTGTGTGAGCCTGCCCAATCAACACGAAACATACTGGAGCGAAGCTGCACATGCACAGACCGCAGCCGGGACAGAAGACCAGCATCCCTACGAGAAAGGACAGCTAAGACCCTCGGTGGCACCGTAGATGGGTGCACATTGTGAAGAGTACAGCCAGTAGAACCGGTGGACCATCTGATCTAAGAGGAAAAAACCAGGAAACAACAGGCCACAGATACCGAGGACAGACAGGAAAAGTAACTTGATTGCACCCAGCAGCAAGGCCACTCCTGGCTACCCAATCCGCAAACTCTTTCCCCAAACGCCCCTGCATGTACTCTGGCTCAAGAAATACAGGCAAGAATACCAGCCTGTCTAGCTGTGAAGAGCTTTCACCCGATTTCTGACAGAATGGGGTGGAAACTACTCACGGCCCGAATAGACTACCGCTAGAAACCCACAGCAGCAAGGGAGTCCGAAAAGACACAGAACTTGAGCAACTGCATGTCCAAACAAACATCAAATGCAATCGAGATTGTAATAAGCTCGCCCACAAACACAGAAGGCAGCACGTCAATAAAATAACTGGCCTCAAACTGCAACTGCTGGATGCTGACAACCACATCCCTTCCCAAGCATCACGATGAAAGGAAGCATGACAAAAAATAAATACACAAGAATTAGGATCCAGAGACGACGCCAACAGTTAAGAGAGTTAGACGCAACCAACTCACACCATAGACAGGGTGTAAAAGGATGAACAAAGCTAAGGTTTGGGAAGGAGTATAGCATCCCCATACCATGAGCCCGGAAAGATCTATTGTACTTGAGAGTGAAAACTCCCCTCGCAATAGCCATCTGACAGGCCCTAGCAAGGAGCTCCTTCGCACGAACGTCTACCGGCAATTCCTCGTCTGAACCAGCAGATCCAGGACCGCAGTAGACGGCAAACAACCAGAAACAACACTCAAACAGCTGTTCAGAGCCACGGATATACTTAATCGCTTGTATAGAACTAAGACGAATGGATGAATGGAAGTCCGCACAAGCACGGACATTCACTCTGTATATTGTCGCACGCTTTGCCACAGTCTTATTGTTGGCCAGCACTTCAAAATATTGAGGCGGGAAGAACACTCTCCTTGACTACTAATGCATATTGAGTCCATTCTAGCCTCGGGTCCAGCCAAAATCCAAGATACTGAACCCTTTGCGGGCCTAACAAGGGTACCACCCATCATCAAAGAGCCCACACAAGGTTGGCCTCAACTGAAGTTCATCAATTCAGTCTTACACACGACAAAACAAAACCTCTGGCCGCAAGAAGCTGACACTCTTCAGCGACTACTGACTCTAACGTGGCCAGAAGAACCGGCAAGTCCCTCCTAGCGAGCCACACTGCCACGTTATCGGCATGCACAACGACGTCAGTCAGTGAACTCAACTAGGACAGAGGTAATCGAAGAAAAGAATGCAAAGAATGCCAGGCTTAAGTAGCTATCGTGTGAAGGCCCCTGTCAGTGAACTTAACACTGGGCCAGGAACCATCAACACGGGTAGCAAAACACCTGGTCACAAGGAGTGCTAACACCACAGCTCCTAGTTTCCTACCAATACCAAGACAAGCAAGAGAACGTACAACTCAATCTACATCGACCAAGTCGTAAGCAGCCTTAATATCTAACAAGCGGGTGCAGCGACTACCTAGTCGCAACTGGTCTTCTGTAAATTTGCGCTACTTCCAATGTTGAGGCGCACACTTTTAACACGCACTGCAATAGTCATCTCTACTATATAATCTAAAAGCAGTAACCATCACAATTGCCTGTAAAAAATGTTAGCTTCTAGGCCTAGTTCACATATTGGGCATAATTGTCAGCTTTTAAGCCTAATTTTTACATGCAGTTTTAATTTCGTAAGTAGCAGCTAACGGAGATTTGAACTGTACAGTACGCCTATTCATTTGTGCACCACGGTGCACCTCCAGGCACACAGTTACAGTGATACAACATAATGTGCAACGTATATTGTTCAGCGGTCTAGGGAAGTGACGGGAGAGACGCAATAGAAAAACGTCAATATATAGTGCTGTTGATGAGGCTGTTAGTGGCTCATAGAAACTAGATGTTGCCATGGACCCGTGGTAACATGATTTTAGGCGTAATTTTCAGTTTTTTTGGCCAATTTTTTTTTTAAATGCGGTTATAATTTCGCAAGTAGCATATAGGCCTAATGGGGAATTTGGTTCCATAGTAAGCCTATTCATTCATGCAACAATGCGACGAATTTTTAAACGAAGCTAAAAACTTTTTGTTTTTACGGCTGCGTGTTATCCTTAGGATTCAAATCCGACGATCGAACTGGTATTATTTCATTTAGTTATTTCAAGGAAGCCTATTAGCTATAAGGAACTAACGATGTTTTAATTTTTGGTGTTTTTTTTTTATAGTTTGACACTGAATCCAACATTGTAAACCGTGGTCAGGTCTAGCTGGTACAGTTCCTTAGTTGAAAAAAGCAACGGATAGCCTGACGGACAAAGTCGCTGCAATAGTCTTCTCAGCCAGTACGGCTGTACAAAGACTAAAAAGACAACGACTGCAAAGCACTCAAGGAACCAGGCCTCATGGAACCAGGCCTCGGGCACCGTGATGTCGATGGAAACCAAACTGCGTGCCAAAGAGCTTCCCAGAGTTTTCAACCTTTCACAGAGGTCTGTTTAAAAGAATCTATCTTATACACTTTTTGCGGGCAAAAAAGAAGGGCAATTGGTAACAGCCATTCGGACCTTTCCCCTATCCAAAACCGGAATGAGGACAGAAAAACGCCATGACTGGCAGACAGGGGCACCATCAAACCGACTATGAAAGAACCCTAACAATTCAGAACATCCCAACTGGTGCATGTTCTTCAGGACAGTATTAGAAACTCCATCGATACCTGCTGCACCATCACCCCGAACAGGAATCCAACACAGCAAAGAGTTCCAAAGCGGTTAGGGAAAGATCCTCCTGAAGAGGGTGCTCAAATCAAAGAGGGCGGATGGGAGCCCTTCGGGGAACTAAATACGACCACGAGTTATCTAAAGGCCGCAGCCATCCTAGGCCCACGGACACCTCACCTGAAGTGTATAAGACCCAAGAAACCGAAATGCGCCAGTCCTGAGGATAACTAAATACGAATGCAAACCTATTTATGTTGCCTTTTGGACTTATAGTCAACGTAAATAGGTTTGCATCCGTATTTAGTTAACCAATTTCGAGCCCACTGGCTTTCCGTCCCATTTAACGCAGTCCTGAGGATACACTAGCGCCCAGACTTGCACCCAGACTTGCGTGACGTACCATGGGAGACCCTCTCACAAAATCCCACTTCATAGCGAGCATTTTCCCTGACGAGCATAAACCTCAAATTCCTCCGCTATGCTAGCAATCTCAAACCTCCTTCACTCTGGCCTAAGACTCCCAAAACAATGACATGCCCTGCGCCTGTCCCTGACAGCAAGGAGTCAAAATGACAAAAATATGGAAATATGTATTGGTTATCCCAATGGTTTGGAACAATGCTGATATGCGATTTACGCCACTGCCAAGTATGTCAACATACTCCGATCTGAAGGCATCCGAGGCGATGGTGTAAATCCTGTATTCTTGAAGGCATTGTTGCAGAACATTAGCGTAGCTTTGTACCCATGGTCTCTTTAAAACCCATTAGAGTTTTTTTTTTATTTGGACCATTTCTGTATGATATAGACACTAAAGGTGCATTCAAATGGGGGTTTCAAAGGGTTTAACGGGGTTAACCACTGCTGGTCATCTGCCCGAAGCCCTAAGGGGCCCTAAGGTGCATTCTATCCTCACTGCAACAATCGATTCTTCTAATCTACTGATGTAAGCAGAGGTTCAGTGATCACTTCTCTTCCATGGACGATATGATACCAAAAATCTCCGCTTGCAACATTCAATTCTCCAACGACCGAAAACACGGTTTTGCTATTGCTTGTAACAGTCCATCCACCATGGGTACAACAACAGAGAAAATAGAAGAGGAAATACATAGCGCTTTATTGTATAATTATTTTTGTTAACAACTAACAAAATTGAGGAATATTTCGACACCTGCTAGCGAGCCTCAAACAAGCGGATGAGATTTTTTCATGCAAAAGTATATTAATGAATATCCGATTATAGTAGTACGTACACTATATTCAACTGCGATATACTCAACGCTATAATCAACCTTATACTCAACCGTGATACTCAACTGCGAGTAAGTATCGTGGTTGGGACCAAAACATGGTGGTAGACATTTCTAACAGATTCATATCACTACTTTGCATTGCAAGCACTTTTTTTAAAGCTTATCGTTGTTATTCTTTAATGAAGCAGATTTCTGAATTGACATGCCACAGCAATGGATTCCTGGGTAGTTTCACCAATGATTAACTTCCATGTGAAAAAACGCCTTGCAGCCAAGCATTTAGGGGATAGTCCCTACCTAACTGTCATTCTAACCGTCATTATGAAAGGTTTGAATGGGGGTGTGTGCACTGTGCAGTGCGTACTAAACAAGAACACGGAAGCCAATAGCACATGTAACATAAAAGTAAAGCTTATAATACTGTACTTTCTGTTAAAAACTAACAATATCTTGATCACAATGTAAAAAGTAAAAACACCTTACCTCACCTCATCTGTATCCTATGGATTTCGAACAAACCATGATGTGAGGTGTCAGCATGTGCTATCACATACGTGTTCGCTTCTTTGTCCTCGTTAATATTAAACGTTATAGTAGTGTACTTTACCCTGCTTTCCAAGTTGCTTTTCGGATAAGCTGCAGTCAGTCTTGTGCTTGTAAACTCATTAAAATATCAGAGAAAATTGCTTTCTTACCAATCATGCTGTCTGCAATTAGTGATATTTTAACGAAATCAAAGTCAAAAGGATTATTTTTTTTCTGATAAAGAATTGGATGTCGTGATTCGAAAATTCACCGCTTAAAACAATATACATCTAGGAAAAATGTAGCATTCCATCTATGTATAAAACGAAGCTCTCGTCTTCATACCTGCATTATTAGCAATTAAAATGCCAGTTGCAGGATTGTTAGAGTTTGAACTTCATTATTTGCCAGCTAATGACTTGTTCCAACTTTCAGCTTAATTTGAACATACAAGACTATGAGGAGGATACAAGCACTATTCCCTTGAAATTTTTTTTTCAATAATGTATAATCTTTATTTTTTTAGAGTATTCTGTAGTATACTATTTTGCTGGATATTTTGCTTCATATGGATTTGAAGAACCAGTAGTTGTTCCTGTTCAACCAAATCTAAACTTAAACTCCTTTATTTTGAGAAATTTGACCTGCGGCAAATTGTACCAAATTTACATCAAAGCACTGGACAGGAAAAATCAAATATCTTTTTTGTCCAACAAAATGTTGGTCACAACAGGAGAGTCAGGTGAGTTTCCGTTTTAATAATAACAAGTGACTAGTCTTATTATTCGTTTTGCTTACTCGAATTACCTCCATCATTATAGTTCAGTCAATGTGTAGGACGTTACAATTCAAAATCGATGTACTGATTATTAGAATTGTGTTGTTGCTCACAGTTTGTTCGTCGCATTTTGACCTGTTTTCCTGCCCTTCGTATAGATTTAATTGAAATAAGAAACATGATCGCCCAATCCTATAAACATTCTTAGAAACATGTCAAGTTCACAGTCCATAGACAACTAATTCACGACATCAAGGCGTATTGGAGCTACTGACATTCCAGTTAGGAAATTGTTTCTCGACTAAGACCTTTCGGAGTAAAATATTGGCTACGATCAGATATCGCTGAGTTTCTTTCATACTAACAACTTACTTTTGTCTTTATTGTTGAACAGTTTTTTTTTACTAGCATATTTTTTTAAATTTGTATTGATATTTTCGTGATAATTCTTAACTGATTTATATGGTGTACAACACTCCACACGTGGGCAGAAGTAGGTGCAGGCACTTACTGCATGGTTTTAATGTTTTTCCTGTAGAATAAACTCACTCGCTCACACTCACTATCAATAATAATTTATTTTAATAATAAAAATTGTATTCATTTTTCTCACTTTGCCCGAAATTCATAGAATTTATACATGCGCCAATAAAAATAATACATGTGTAATTATCTCAGTAATTACATAGTGTGGTAACATATAAATATTTGTAAATACACAACTTCGCTAGTACCTGCTTATTATTTAAATGCAAAAGTTAAAATAGTTAACAGTTTTTTTTTATCAATAGCTCAGCATGTATTAAAAAACCCAAAAATCTGAAACTTATTGTACCATTACAAACTTGTTTAATGCAATATTTTAATTTATTTGCTGTTAAATACTTTAATTTATGTGGTAGTTTGTTAAACAAAAACACTGTACTAAGAAATGTATTCTTCTCTGTCCATATTTATTTATGTATTTTGGTTCTTTTAACCAGCTTTCATTATTTCTTGTTGGTCTTTCAATTGAATATTTCAATTCGCTTTTAAAGGTATCGTATATTGAATTATGTTACAAAATGTGATATTTAAAAAAAATAAAAAAACACAAGTGTTGATTTCTTAGAATAAGGGTGTTGGTTTCTTGAATAAGGATACTTGCAGCTTGTTACTAATATAGGAGAAAAAGTCCATTCAAACCAATACCTATGTAAACTATTACATAAAAATCACTAGCCCTTTCTCTGGTGTATGGGGAATGTACTGTCCTTAAGCAGGACCCTCCTAGAGTGCATGCACAGAAGGAAAAATTACGAACTAAACGCAACGCAATCTGTTCACAGCAGTTCACCATTCCATCTAGCTTTTAGATCGTATACAGACAAGCAATAATCATCACCCTTGGCAACTGCTGCATCAACCATTTTTATGAATAATTATTTTTTACTTATTTTTTACTTATTTACTCTCATACTTTTAGGCAATTCAATCGCACCTATGCCTTTTATTTTGCAAGCATACATAAGTTTACTTGTTTGGTGTGGGGAGACTGAATAGTCGTCATGGCTCCTGGCCACCACTGCATCATTCATTTTTGTGTGATTAATTTTCTTTTGTGCTTGTGTTTTGTGCATCATCATTTACTTTCACAGATTCGAAATGTTACTCTAACTTTTTTTTTGAAAGCATACTAATGTTTGCTTGTTTGATGGATTTGGTGGTTGCTGACAACGAGTTATTGTCGTCCCCCCCCCCCCCCCGGCAACAATTGCATCATTATTTGCTTTGTAAATAATTTTTTTTTGGTTTCCCCCATTTCAAACATTGTGTGTTTGATTCTTAAATTCCAGACCGTGAATATCCAACCGTTGGAGAATTTTTAGAAATAAGACCCAATTCTGTTAAACTGAATATGAAACTTTGGAAGCTTAAATGTCCTACAGAAACAATCTACATTACGGGACAGTATCCAGCACCAGATATGGATTTCTTTGCTGAAGTGTCGACGCTTGGAATTGATCCAGTCCTTAACGTACTTTGGTCGGACCTGAAGATCGGCAAGAAATACATAATTGATATCTTTGACATCACATTAAGGAGGCGTTATGTTTCTTACGAGTTCACAACAATATGTGGTAACAAAGGTAATGACGAAACCTATAAAAATTGTTCTTTTCTAATACTTTAGAAAACCGTTATTCATTCTAGCAGAGTTGAATAGTTCTGCAGTCTAGTTAAGTAATCTTGTATTCTTCACAATAGTGATGTACAGTGTTGTACTTTAAAATGATCCTACTTACTTGGTAGAAGACTTGTAGAACCTCTTCTTCCCGACTGTACATAATCAATTGAAATAGACATTAATTAAGGCTATTCCCCGTTTTTCGATCTCGCAATGTAAACTCTCAGATTTATAGTTATGAGGTCACAATGTGTTGGGATAAAGTGACGCGTCTGTGTTGACACTGCTATCTAAATAGAGCTTTACTCAATGTTGTCTTAAATGCGTTCAGTGGTATAATCTGTAACTATACGATTTATTATATAAGTTCCCAGCAAAACGCTGTGTTTTTAAAGTAGTTTTCTGCCACCATCTTAGAGTTTCACAAATTTAAATAGGTTTCTTTTTTTAAAAATGTAAATCAAGATATTATTATCCAGTCTCCATTCTACCTGATGAACAACTTAAAATTTACAAGCGAAAAACAACCCGTATGGTTAAGTTCAAGTTCGGTTCAACTTCTTATGAAACTTGGTCGAATGGGTCAACATAATTCCAAATTATGGAGTTCAAATGGGCAAAATCACAATTTGGTCTTTCTTTGACAGCCTCGCTCTCCAAGAAATGCTTTCATTACAAGTATTGAAGCACACAACTCCCAATAAGTTTAAATTTGTGTCGTTCAGCAAAATTTAAAAAGATTTTTTTATTGTGTATGGCCAAAGGTAAGCATGTGGTTTCCAGCTGGTAACTGCTCCAGTTCTAATTGTGCCATTATGGCCTAAGTAATGCAAAGATTGGTTTGAGAATGATCCATGACCAATTCATAAACTGAAATTAGTTTGAATTTCTAAACACTAGACAGAGCATATAGACTTTACAGAATTAAACTTTATGATTGTTCTTCAATCGTCTTTTTTTTAATATATGGATTTAAACAAAAACAACACACATCGCTGCCTAAATATTCGTCTGAAATTTGCATCACAGTCACCATCATAGTCTGCAAAAGGTTCATCAGAAAAAAAAAGGCAATAGTCAGGCCCTGATGTAGGCTAGGGAACATCTGTTCAACATTAGAAATTAGAAATTAGAAATTAGAAAAAAACTCGAAAACGAACCACAACCCCCTAGCTTTCCAGACCTTAGGGAGTATTGATACACTTATTGAAGCCGTTGGTTTGGTTTTTGAAACCTCATACTTTGAATGGGATAAAAAAATTTTTGCTCAAATTAATGGAGTACCTATGGGGAGCCCCCTTTCGACGTTTCTTTGCGACATTGTGCTCAACACCATAGACACCAAACTTGTTACTGCCTTTCCTCAAATTGCTTACTATAAACGCTACATCGACGATAGCATTAGTTTACTACCAGCACAGCAAAAAAAATGTCATTTTACAGTTCCTTAATAACATCACTCCATCGCTCAAGTTCACGATGGAACACTCATAAGATCAAGCCTTGCCTTTCTTAGATACTAAAGTAATAGTAAACAACAATACTGTAGAATTTATGCACTTTCGTAAGCCTATGCAGACAACCCGCACACTTAATTTTCATTCTTTTGTTGACCAACACTATAAAAGCAATGTCGTTATTAATGAAGTAAAAAGAGTAGCATCACACACAACCAACCCATTATATCTCAATTCCGAAATGATTACATACTGCTCAAATATGTTGAAAATGGGTATCCTCTAGCCTATACCAAAAGGCTCATTTTGAGAGCTCTTGGCCCCAAAAGGGGATCCTCCCCGCTCCCCCTCCTTGTTCCTAACACTCCCATACTTCCAAGGAATCACAGGAAAACTGAAAAAATTGCTGATACAACAAAATATCAGGCTAGTGTCAAGTAGACACAGAAATATAAAGCAAATGACGGAAAACAGTCATAAAATAGATCAAGGCAAAATAAAAAAATACGGTGTATCGTATACCACGTGGTGAAAGCACATGTGGGGCCAGTTATATTGGCCAGAGCCTGCAAAGGTTACAGGAGCGTCTCAATTCCCACAAATCTAATTTTAATTAACATACTAAATCCAGTTCACTTGTTCAACACTGTTTTAAAACAGGAATCTCCCCCAAAAAACTCTCAACAGGGCATGCACCAGCCCTGGACAGGACCGAAATACTTTTCACCGAAAAAAACACCAGGGCTAGAATAAACCTTGAATCACTTATTATCCTTACTCATGTACCTCCTGTTTACAATCATTTAATTCCAGAAAGCAAATCTCTAAAAGAATATTTTCCAGTCATCAACAACCTACTACTTAAAAAATTCAACAAGTTCAAGAAAAAGCCGTCTGACTAACCACCCTTTATAATTTGGACCAGGTCATAGTATTCTGAACCACGTGACATCACTGCCTTCTGTTACCACTCTACTTCCGGGCGCCCATCCAATAACATGGTGTGTCATTTTGTATCATTTGGTATGTTTTATATTTTTAATATTTTTAATAATTTTAATGTTTTAGGCCTTGACCATGCCTGAATGGTTTGTTTTTATTGACTTGGTGACTCGGCAGATACTGCCATGAATTTTTTTAATGTTTTAGTGTTTTATTTTTACCTGAAGACGGGAGGTTGTCCTCCCGAAACGTAGTGTGGTTTTTATTTGTGCACGAAACTGGCTGTAACTATATCTCATCTGCAAAAAGTGCTGAAACTTCTCAATTCCAACGAACGAAGCAGACAGACGTTTTACAAATTTTACTTTTGCTAGTTTACATAAAATTAATTATAATAGATAAACTAAATTCTCTTGTTTGTTAATTAAAATATGAGGGTATAAATTGATTGAATAAATAAGGCACGACTTGAATCGAGATGAAATTAGAATTCTTCTACAAAACAGCTTTTGTTCTTTTACGAAATACACAATTTAAACGTTTTAACACTCAATTACCCTCCAACAAATTAAATCTGATAAGTAGTTTCGTGCAAAAACACCAAAATTATCAATTTCTTAAAAGCAATAGTGCTGTTATAGCTTGATTTGTTTACCAAATTTCATCGGAATCCTTTCATGCATATACTGATCGCTGCAGCACGTAAACCTTTTTTTTTAGGTGCCATGTTGGGCAGTCATCTTTAACTTTAATGCGTTAATAACAAAAAATATGTTAGTCTGAACATTTGCAACCAATTTGTGCTCAATCTGACAAATGATTCAGAAGTTACAAGTCCAAAAACATTATTAGACGCCATTCTCGGCCGACATTTAAAGTTTTTATCACTTGATACAAAACTGTGCCTATTTTTTGTGAGGCCTGCAGTCAAATAAAACATATAATTTTGTTCGAATCGATCAACACAGTTCCACATTTTTGAGTAAAACGGGCTGAAGTTACGTATGAGTCACACTTCGGGCACTTGCCTATCCCACAAGAAGTGTTTTCACTGCAAAACCAAGTTCGCAGGCATTCCGACTTAACTGAAATTATATTCCAAACAAAGTTAATACGAATCGGTTCACATGTTTAGCAGTATTTGAGAAACAAAAATTCAGATGCACAGAATGGCATAGCAAAACATCAAATCGTCGAGTTAAAACGGGAAATTGTTCGCTATTATAACTCGTTCAACGACTTGGCCAGTACCCGCTAACGGATTAGACTACTACTTCATAAGTTTCAGCTACAGTCAAGACTTTATTCAACACAGGATAGCGACCAGGATCTCAATTACCAAATTAATAGCCTACATTCATTAGAGGATGAAAATCCTTAAAAAATCGATCGATGTTAGTTTAAATTGAAACAGAAATTAATTTTGCAAATTTCAACCATAGAGTGTTTGAATATAATATTTTAATTGGACCCGATCCAAGCCGAGTTTGCAGCCAGAGACTTGATCATTGAGTCAAGTTCAAGTGTTGGTGAACATGGTGTGTTTGCAAGTTCATTTTAATTTGTCAAGGTAATAATAAGTAAAATACTTGTTTATGTAAAATTGTTTGTGATGGTCCATCTGTACAAATGCAGGCTTTTAAGATGCCTGACAAGATCAAGACGATGAATTTGATATAATAACAAATGGTATTGTTATCGTGCGTAGACTTATTGCATTGTTTAAATGCTGCGCATTTGCTTGTCCTTATGTAAGCATCAGCATGAACTTCCATGTTAAACGTCCAACTTTTAACTCCTATAGTTTCGCCCAAAATTGACATAGACCAACGAAATTCGGTATTTGGGTTCGTGTCGTAACTATTTCTCCGCATTACAAATTTTAATGACAATAATTGAACCGTCCGGCGTCCACAGCATGGCCATTTCTTGTTGTTGTTGTTGTTCTTCTTGTTGTTCTTGTTGTTGTTGTTGTTGTTGTTGGGACTCTTTGCTCTGACCTGGAGATCGAACCACTGAACCGATTTTCAAGTTCTATAGCTTAAAATGTAGGTATGGACAAGGCCTAGGGCCTTTCGCAGGCTATTTTAATGTAACTACAATATTCTTGACACGGAAAGCCAAATGGGCTAAAACTTTTGCTCTCACCTAGAGAACGAACCAATGAACCGATTTGCAATTTGTATAGCTTAAAATGTACATATTAACACCGACCAGGGCCTTTTGAACCTAATTTTGATGTGACTGCAGTATTCTAGTCAGCAGAGCAATTATTATTGCAGAGAACTGGGCAGAAATCATTAATGTACTATTTGCCCTCACTTGGAGGTCGAACCACTGAACCAAATTTAGAGTTCTATAGCTTAAAACATAGGTATGGACAAGGCCTAGAGTCTTTCGCATGCTATTTTAATTTGACTACAATTTTCTTGACACGGAAAGCCAAATGGGCTAAAATTTTGCTCTTACCAAGAGATCGAACCAATGAACCGATTTTCAATTTGTATAGCTTAAAATGTACGTATTAACACCGACCAGGGCCTTTTGAACCCAATTTTGATGTGACTGCAGTATTCTCGTCGGCAGAACAATTATTATAGTAGAGCACTGGGCAAAAATGATTAATGTTGCTGTTGGGACTCTTTGCCCTCACCTGGAGATCGAACCACTGAACCGATTTTCAAGTTATATAGCTTAAAACGTAGGTACGGACAATGCCTAGGGTCTTTCGCATGCTATTTTAATGTAACTACAATATTCTTGACACGGAAAGCCAAATGGGCTAGAAGTTTTGTCCTTACCTAGAGATCGAACCAATGAACCGATTTTCAAGTTCTATAGCTTAAAACGTAGGTATGGATAAGGCCTAGGGCCTTTCGCAGGCTATTTTAATGTAACTACAATATTCTTGACACGGAAAGCTAAATGGGCTAAAACATTTGCTCTTACCTAGAGACCAAACCAATGAACCGATTTTCAATTTGTATAGCTTAAAATGTAGGTATTAACACCGACCAGGGCCTTTTGAACCCGATTTTGATGTGACTGCAGTATTCTAGTCAGTAGAGCAATTATTATTGCTGAGCACTGGGCAGAAATCATTAATGTACTCTTTGCCCTCACTTGGAGGTCGAACCACTGAACCGATTTTAGAGTTCTATGGCTTAAAACGTAGGTATGGACAAGGCCTAGGGTCTTTCGCATGCTATTTTAATGTAACTACAATATTCTTGACACGGGAAGCCAAATGGGCTAGAAATTTTGCTCTTACCAAGAGATCGAACCAATGAACCGATTTTCAATTTGTATAGCTTAAAATGTAGGTATTAACACCGACCAGGGCCTTTTCAACCCAATTTTGATGTGACTGCAGTATTCTCGTCGGCAGAGCAATTATTATAGTAGAGCACTGGGTAAAAATCATTAATGTTGCTGTTGGGACTCTTTGCCCTCACGTGGAGATCGTACCACTGAACCGATTTTCAAGTTCTATAGCTTAAAGCGTAGGTACGGACAAG
>JAHWFP010141188.1:120920-179243 GCA_023313725.1 Lithobius niger | reverse complement strand
ACCTATTTTATTCACTGAATTATTTGCTGAAGAAACTCTTGCAGTAGGCACAGTCATGAAAAACAGAAAAGAAATGCCACATGAGGTTACGAGTGCCAAGCTAAAAAAGGGGGAACATGTATGCTATTTCAAGGATAATTTAGCTGCTGAAGTGGAAGGACAAACGTGATGTGCTCATGTTGACAAATATGCATGCAGATCCTGGAAAAATGACTGCAACTGGAAAGATAAATCGTGCAACTGGTGAACCCATACTCAAGCCGCAAGCTGTATTGACATACAACAGTATTATGGGTGGTGTGGACCTCCAGGACCAACTGGCCAAAAACTATGCTTTTTGCCATCGCACCATGAAGTGGTGGAAAAGTGTTCTTCTACTTGGTGACCCTTGCATTGACGAATGCGTACATTTTGTACCGGAAACAAGTCACTGCACCACAGCGCCATCGCCAATTTATTCGATCAGCTATACGTGCTCTGTATGAAAGCTCGTCGTTTCGTAGTCCAGTTGGGCGAAAAACAGTTAGCAAAACCCTGGATCGTTTGGTTGGACGTCATTTCGTGCGACTGATTCCACCAACTGGAAAAAAAAAACAAACCCCCAAAGATACTGCACAGTTTGCCATGTAGCTACAGGTAAACGAAAGGCACCGGGTGAAAAGCGAAAAGAAACCCGTTACGAGTGTCCTGACTGTAATGTAGGCCTACACCTCGAGCCCTGCTTTCAAATATACCATTCACAGCAAGACTACAAGAAGTACTTTGATCAGCATCACCGAAACTGACACACGCTATGCAGGAAAGCACGTGCAACTGCCCATTTAGCTGCCCCTTTTTTAAATTAAAATTTTGTAATTGGCTAAAAAGAATGAAAATTTATAACTAAAAGTCGTGTTATAGTGTGGTTATACATGTATCTGATTTTTAGTTAATAATATGAGTTTTAAGAATAATTTTAGGAGTTTTGAGTCATTTTTCACTAATTAGCAAAAAACCCAAAAAATGCTCAGTTTCAGGAGAGTGGCCGCAATAATAATGCTCAGCGTACAATGTGTTAAGATCGCCACAGAAATGGTGATGGTGCATTGAGTAATGTCACGCCAACAGTTATAAAAATTTACACTTGGAAAGCTGGAATTGGGCGAAAAGACACTGCCACTCCTATCTAAAGACGAAGAAATCGAAATTGAACAAAATGGCACTCAAATGAACAAATTTTGCTGACAAAGATTGGCAGCAATTAAACGCTGAAATTGACCTCGATATTTTTGAATGGCAGGGACAAAAACCTCGTTGCCAATGAGGAATTAACAAAACAATGAATCCATTGTCGCAAATATTCTGGCAGCCAAAGCAGGAGCAGACAACAATTAAAGAGACAGTAATGACGATGAAACTAGCGAGGCCGTGATACTTCCCACCCGAGTAGAAGCATCCGATATGTAGCAAGAACATGTAGCAAGAGACAGTTCATTAGATCAAGGAAAAAGGCGTCAGAAGAATGCTTTAAATGCTTAGCAACATTTAGTTTTAGTGTTAGAGTGCAATCAGGTCTGTGTGAACAGCAGCAAATTAAAATCATTTAAAGTTGTAAACATTTGTACTGTAGGATATACGTTTTTATACAATATTCGTCTTATATGCATATTTTGGCGCTATATTGAATTAATTTTTTGTTATTGGTTAACACATTTTTTTTTGTCTAATTTTGCATTATTCAATATACGAATATAAGAACTTTTTTTCCCCGGTCCGTTGAGGTTCATAATAATATAAGTGGTGTTTACTAAGTTTTTACTACCAAATCCAATCAGTTAACTGGATCTTAAACATCAATTTGATTAACAAATACAGAAACAAACTATTTGACATCAATCTAAAAGACGCAATTGATTTGGCTACCTTCGCATGGTATGATGTAAAGACAAAACTGGCGTTCCCACAGCAAACCTAAACTGCCATTGAACAAGTTGCTGGAAACGATCTATGGAATGCATATGTGAAAATTACAAACTTAAAGAACGATAGTTTTGATGATTTTGTTGATGCAGAACAACACAGCGACCACATCAGCCATAGAAATTGTTGCTGCCTTGTTGGATAAAGATGATATTCAGCAGATACAATAACAAAAATTATGCATCCATCGAACCGGAAATGAAAGTAAAAACAAACCTGTAAGCTCTTCGGTGCACTAACGATGTGATGGTTTTGATGTCTGGTATTAACCCTTTAAGGATGGGTGCGCCCGAATGCGCCCGCTGAATAATCATTGTTTACAGCTCTTCTACAAGTCATATAGAAAACTTCCAGCCAATTACAGTAAAATTTAAACTGGGATGTGAAAGCCAGATCATTTTAAAGGAAAAAAATGACACAGGTTTCATTCCCTTACCTCAAAGGGAAGTTCTTACCTCAGTTATAAATTCTTAGCGCGCACGCAGTCCTTAAAGGGTTAATTTATCGGACAACATTCTTCAAAAATTACATGATATGGAAGACCATATTCTTAAAGTTGCCGTGTAAAATGTGAACCCGCAGGACATGATTTCTAAAACGGTAAGCATTATTTTTTTCTTTCACAAGATATACTAAAAAAAAAAAAAAACTTAAATATATTCACATAACTTGCCCAGCAAATGCTTGGAAAACATCGTTCGTTACATTACTGTGAAAGTTCACGTCACAATTAGAGTCATAATTACTAGAATTATGTAGAAAATTTATGCTCATTTTCACGAGGACACTTTTTAATGTCCAGCTAATTTTCGGTGGCTGGCTACTGCCATCCTCAGGCACTCCGACGAAAGTTTTTAGCCTCCGTGTGCTCCTACATCGTTGTCGTCTGCTTCGAATTCGTAACCGACGCTCCTCACGGCCTCCCGTATTCGGTGGGCAGCATACTCTCAAGCTCATCTAGCTTCCACTTCCTGCCAAGCTGTTGCTTCAGGTCGTTGCCAATGACATTTTCGACCCGGGGCAATGTTGGCCCTTGAATATTCATTAGCGAAACACCACCAATTTCGTGCAGTCGAATGGCAATTGATTCTAAGCATCTCAGATGCCTGTAGTTTTTTGAATTCGACTTCACAAGTGTCTCAGCTTTTTCCCATCCAATACTATGCTTAGACTCCATGCAGTGAGACGAGGAAGGGAATCTGGACGAGAATGGGGCAGCACATGGCCAATGTGAGAAACAAAAAAAGAAGACAACGGCATTGCAGCTCACTTCATGGAGTCTAAGCAGAGTATTTAGAAGACTAGGTCTACTTGCTTTTTTGTACTGCCTATAAATTAACCCGTGTAAGCTTAAGCAACGATGGCTTCAAAAACACCTCTGACAAATGATATATCGTTTGCTCTATATAATGCTTGATTGCTAAGCAGAGCTTGCAAATGCAGCCATCAGATGGCAGCAGGAGTCCATAGCAACCATTTCTACAAAAAATTCAGCAACCAATAGCAACGTTTCTCGCTAGTGACATCATTTTATTACTTCTTTTCTTTGGCCCGACCAAGAAAAATACGACTGGAGAATACAAAATAGACGCTACCAATGCATCGTAGGATTTACTATTCTCTGAAAAACACTCGAGTGTTGATGAAAGTGTTGATATCAATTAGCTCACATCCACAAATATCTCTTCGTTTCACCCATGAAAAGTCTTGTCGGTACGAAAATTCACACCCAATTGTTGTAAAACCTCTCAAATAAACATCACCACTGTTTGCTACCGAATCACTGTTACCATGAATCGGTAACAAATTACTGCCGGCTGTAATATTTTTTTTTTTCAAATCCACGTCAAAAACACAAAAATTTTGCAATTTGTGGTGCATGTGGCATTTTAGAACCGAAGTGGGCTAACACAGCCTGTTTGAAACGTGTGCGTTGCCTACTCATGCCTGCCAATGGATCACTTGATTACTCATGCCAAATCAACAAGTTGCTCACTTGCTCACACCTGGCTTGGCTGATTGCACCGCGGTTGCTTTGTTAGATCAACAGCATGGCTCTTGAGATGACAACCAATTTCATTAGAAACGAAGATCAAAATAAAAAAGGAAGGAAGAAAGGTGACATATCAAAAGAGTTCACAATTCCCAACACGACTTTTTTTTTTTTTTTTTTTTAATTTTCATTTTTATAAATTTTTGACGAGCCTTATGTCAGCCGAAGCAATCAATGCTTGTATGGCTGAACCGGCTCAATTTTGAACATTACCAGATTTTTTAGAGAAGAAGAAATCTGGTAAAGGGAGGTGCCAGCCCAGGGATTCGACCCGGGAAACCTCCGATCATCGTCGGGGCCGAAAGATTGTCCAGAATTTGCCAGAATACATCCCATAGCCGCTGAAGGAGCATGGTTGCCTCTCACGCTACCCTGGCCGGCAGTCCTGGCGGGGACTTTGCCAAGGTCCCCTTTCCAGGGGTTCGACCAGATCCGCAAACCTCCAGCAACCAGGCTGAGCTCTCTCACAGCTCAGCCACGATGACTTTGTCAGCCATTATCAAGGATCATCAGAAAATAACAGCTAACTTCAGCAGCTGTGGCAGCGGGCCGTACAAAAATTTGCGCTTCAAGTTACAATGACGTAGAAGAATTTCTATGGAAGTGGTTTAAAGATGCGTGTGCGAAAAATCTCCCAATTAGTGGACCTATAATGAAGATGAAGGCTGAACAATTAGCCACAAAACTCCACTGGCTATGAAAAGTACTGTCGGTACGAGATGGTTGTGTCGCTACCGACTACGACGTTGCGTATGTAGCCGAGCAATTCGTGGAGAAAGTGGTGCCGTGAATGGCGTAAACTGATGCTTGGTTAGAAAATAATGTTCCTGCATTATGAAATGACCACAGATATCTACAATGCCGATGAGGCTGGTTTCTTTTTCCCAGCTATCCCAACATGCACTCTTAAATATTGAAAAATGTACACGATGCAAAATGAGCAAAGAAAGAATTGCTCTGCACGAACCTGGACTGCAGTGATAGTGACACTGCTGATCACTGGAAAGTCTGCTAAACCTAGGTGCTTTAAGGGAGTAATTGGTTTGTCGGCTGGCTACTAGTCTGAAGTGACTGCCCAACTCTTCCAAGAATGACAGATAACAATTCTGCACGGTTAAAGAAAAACAAAATGTGCATCAAATTGGAAACTATTCTTCCTACAACATCACTGTTCGTTTAAAGGCAGTGACCCTGACATATTTTCCTGCAAACTTCACATCAGGGCTACGCAACTGGATCAAAGAGTGATCAGGGGTATGTAAGTGCATTATTGGCACAAATTAGTGATGCGTATCCTGCTTAACACTGATCTGAAACGTGCTACACAAATCAAGATCAAAATGGCAATTGACTGGTTGATAAGTGTTTGGGCCTAAGTGACATCACAAATCATCACCAACTGCTGGAGCCATGCTAGGTTTAAGGCAGATCTTGTTCAGGACGAAAAATTGGAAGACAAAGGAGTAGCAATGGTAAAGATTTTGTCCCGACCTGGCGAGGCAGTTGCTGGTTTGACACTAGATGAATTCATTAACATGGATGCTGATGTAGTCACAACACCAGAACTCGCTGACAGAAATTGTTGAGTATCCAGGTGTAAGGAGATGCTGATGCAAGTGATGAAGACGACGAAGCAAAATTGAAACGCTCAGTGCAACAACAGCCCAAGCCATTGACAGCATACGGATCTTAAAACATTACATGGAAGGCCAAGCTTCATAGCATAATCTTATATATATAATCTTAATAATGTATATAATCTTATTTAAAGTTTTGTAAAATGTTATTTTTTCCATCGCCAGTGCTTAATGAGAAAATTATTACATCTCTACTCGTAAAAAACTGATATCGAAAAATACTGAGGTACTCCACACACGAAAAAACAAGTTCAAGACACAAGTTGGTAAACCTCAGAAATTTCAAATCAAATCAATAAACACCTTTCAGATTTACTACGTTATCATCAACGTAATTGTAATAAATTGACTCATTTCATAAATGTTCAGCTGAGTATAAAATTGTCTTCCCAGAGAAAATTTTTAACATCGACCCAAGAAAATTAAAACGGATTTAACCAAAAGTTCCGATTTTTGAACACGAATCAACCAAACCATATTCTTTTCTGCTGGAACAAAACAGTCAATCCCAACACAGTTAATGCCAATCAACAAGCAGAGGTCAAACAAAAGACTTCGAACGTAAAATTATGCCATAAGAACCAGGTTAAAAGGCCATTTCAATGCTTTGTATTGCAGCAGAGATGACCCATAATGGAATAATAACCAACAATGATAATGTGCAAACAGGGCAAATACTCATGATAGAAAAATTACCCCCCCCCCCCAAAAAAAAACTTCAGGGAGAAACAATGAAATGACTTTAAAACTAAGATGTCAGAAGTTCAACCAAGTCCTCCCCCCGCCAAACACGACTAAAGAAGAAAGAAAGAAACTTACTAGAGACTGCACATTTCCATTAACGAAAGTGCTCGAAACAAATAAGATACAAACTTTGCAAATCCATTCTAGTCAGCTATGTACAGCATGGAAACCTAATTAAGGCCCAACGATAAAGAATATTTTGTGCCCCTAAAACCAATGTCGTGTCAAGAGTTGCAATCCTTTTGTGGCGAATATTACCTGTACTTGCTTTGCCAACATCCAAAGGTAACTTCTTGGGTTTGCTTGCCATGCCTAGTTGGAAGCAACGTTGCAACCGACAGAAGGTACAGTTAATTCCAGGCACCGGCCGAATTGGACACGACTTGTTGGCGGCACAGTTTAGTCTGTCAAGTCTCGATTCGTTACGACGGAAAAAAGTCTGAAAATAGAGATGCAAGAAACTTGACACAAAATATTTAACAAGTAAAGTTTTTCATAAAGTTGCAACAAGAATTTTTAGAAACAAAATACAACGAAAGTAGAATATTCTAGCCCACATCTCAAAGAAAGCTGCAAGTTCTCAAGATGGTCATACAAAGACGTGATAATCACAAACTTTATTACAAACTGATTTTTTAAACAGTAGAACTTGTCTTCCACCATCTTGAAAGTCTTACTAAAAATTTCAAGTGAAATGTCTGACGATATTTTGTCCGATTTCACATTCCCATTGCCGGTTGTACACGTTAGTAGAAGGACCTACGAACATCAACAAACATTTTCCTGAACACATCCACAAAAGTTAGGTGCAGGACCTCTTGTGATAAAATGATACTTCCCACTTTATTTAGCTATGCAACCTTCACAGCAAATCCAAAATGCTTAACATTTGTTACTTGGGTGATATCCTATTATACCCTAGACACACACTATTGTGTCACCGCCAAGTTCATTCAAGATGACATTAGCCAACAGTAGATCAGTGAGTAGACATCCGATTACTAGATGCTCAATTCTTTCACGAGTACATTTTTAACATCGTCCAATGGAATTTGTCTAATATTTGAGTAAATAAAAAATGTGAAAAATCACCTAAACGGGAATACGTAAAATGGATAATCATCCAACTGAATAACAATGATGCTCAGAAGGAAGGCAGTTTCACTTGCTTTAGAACTACCATCACCAAGCAGATCTCGGTAGACATCCGAATATTAGGTACCTGTTTGATTGCATTGCTGCTTTACTAAAGTTATCAACAGTGCTATAAGGTTAGATTATTATGTCAGTTGACTTTGCCCATAGTTTACTGGGCAGGTCTCAATGTTTCGCCATACAACACAACAGAATATAAACCTGCGACGAATGATGCCACAAGTACATGGATGACACTAAGCATAAAATTTTCGGCAATTTATTGTTGCCTTGATCACTAGTTTAAAAGACACAAACACACTAAAAATAGTCCAACAACATGGACGCACCCTTGACGATCCACCATCTTGGAATGATGGTGGATCGTCAAGGGTGCGTCCACGTTGTTGGACTATTTTTAGTGTGTTTGTGTCTTTTAAACTAGTGATTAAGGCAACAATAAATTGCCGAAAATTTTATGTTTAGTGTCATCCATGTACTTGTGGCAACATATTACCGGTCAGGAGGTATCTTTCACGTCAGCCTACTGTGCCACAAAATAATTTTTTCATTTTAATTGGATGTGGCATTTTGTGCTTTAAGGTCCTTTGAAAGTTGTGGTATCCACCCAAATTCCATGATGGTGTACAGAAAGTCGCAAAGTTTCTAAGAAGGCTTAGCCTTCGAAGCAGCGGTAACATTCTACCCGTAAAGTCCGCCAAGGTTAAACAAATTAACCAGAAAACTAAGAACCTGCCCTCTTCTTTTTTTCATTGATGCATCGCTTTCCATTTCGTAGCTAAACTATATTAACAAATATCGAAACTTTACTTTTGCTTGTCTGTTGACTAATAAAATAAACGCATAAGCTTGATTCAGTGAACTAAAACTCCCATCCAATACACGTAAATAAACTATCATTTCACCTATGTTGAAACAGTAATAGATTCTTTTTCTTAGGCCACTGAATGTTAGTTTTACTCGGGAGTGTGTGGTACTGAGGTCAACAAAAATTTGGATCGCTCGTCAACATTACACTTACTGGATGCGATGTCCGTATCAATCTGAGCTCCATTCACATAATCACCACGAAACGAATCTATAAGCCATTAAAAGCCATGGCACACTATAAACTTGGATATAAAGACTTGTACCCAGAGACCAACGTTTGCATTCAACACATGGCTCATGTTAGGGAAAAAAAAGTTGCAGATCCAACTCCCCAAAAAATTAAAACTCAACAAAATGCATGCCATCGTTAACATTTAAAATTTGCAAATAAAAGTAAAAAGCCGCACATGCGCATCAATATCTTTAGTGGGGTACCACTCCCGAGAACCATGTCATTAGCTTCAACGGCATTCAACACATACAACATACGGAATCACCACTGTAAATATATAATTAGTTTATTAGTTGCATATGCTTATATACTGTGCCTCTGTTAGCAAAATCACATTTCAACGGTGTTCGAAAGGCAAAACAGTATAAAGAAATATGAGGACTTCATGGAGGTGCTTATTCTCTTAGCGGCGTCATCAAAACTATAAACAGTGACAATCATCTTAAATGGTAATGAAGTTTTGGTAACCCCGGGAATTGGTCGCAAAACACGGAAATTTTAATTAAGAAAGACCTGAAAAACCATACCAAAAATTACAAGAGAAAAATTTAGTTGGCTTACGAAAATAGTCCGAAGACTTATCAGCAGAACCTAAGGCGACACAGAAAAATTATTTGGTTTACAATAGGGTTGGGCAATTTGAAATTTAAAATCGCGATATTTTAAATCATCGTGATTTATTAGGCAGTCTTTTTAAAAGTAAGTAAATTAAAGTAAAAAAAAAAAAACCTGGAAGACGAAGTCAAAACCACAAAGAAAACGATAACCAGCGAGGCTATCAAATTCTGTGGTAGGTTGCAGGTTGAGTTTTAAGGGGAGCCTAATCCTACTCGAAAAAATATATGGATGATTTGGGTATTTTGAAGTATATCTTTACAGTTTATTACACAAAAATCGAAATTTTATTACTTTAATTCATGTTTTAATATTAGTGATTTGTGTTAGTTCGATTAAAAAACTGGTGGGTTCAAAACCATGCAATACATGCAGCTGTCTTGGTCGCGAGTGGCCGATTTGAAGTGATGTCACGCGATGCAAGTCGTCATCAACTTTATTAAAGCGCATACGTCGTGTGGTCAGCACGAATCGAGGGCCGAGATGGCGACTCGCCATGTATCACTGAAGTGTTACAGCACCTATAAACTATTTATACAGTAATAAAAAAAAATGTCGACCTGGTTTCGGAAATAATAAATTCGGATGTGGTATTCACCGATATACAGGAGGAATAACTATCGGATCTCAATATTCCAAGGTTGTCTTTTATCAGAAACGAACCGAAATGTTTGTTTGTGTCGGTGTTTTCTCGAAATTGAATTTTCAATTGTTTTGGCTTGCTTAAAGTGAAGCTAAACCCTCCCATCTTAAATTTCAGTACCGTTAATTAAGACACTTAAAAAACATGTAGAGAGGTACGAAAACTACTCAGGCTTTATAGTTATTACGTAGTAATGTGTCTAAATCTTAATTCTAGCAGACGAATTCTTCGTTCGTGCGGTCAACACAACCAAGTCTCGATCGTGTGACGTCACACTTCGTCACCCGTTGGCGCATGCGCCCAACGCTCTGGCAAGATTGGGCTCGGCTCTCACATTCCTTACTGCTAGCGAAGAACAGATGCTTTCAAATGAAGCGCGCCCGCCCTAATCTGCTTCCCCCCCCCCCCCATGAGCAACAAGTGGGCACGGTCCGATCGCTTATCTGCCAGGCATTTCGGGTTGAGTGGATTACCGCCTAGCTGAACAAACTTTCACAAGCTTTGTAGCGGTAACAATCATGGTAGCTACTTTCTTGAATACTTTAATTTAATAAATTACGCAGAGATTGAGTTTTGGTTTGCGCTGTTATGGTCAGAGCTGCCCGGTCTCGCAGCCGCCATGTTAGAAGCACAGCCGGCGCGCACTCGCTAGTATGCTACGATGACGTCATTCCTCCAAGGTGATGATGTGTGACGTCAGTACCATTCGAGGAAATCGCGTTCTCTGTCTCGCGCCATGGAAACATCCAACTTAGATTCTAAATTACTATTGCTTAATTAATACGAATGTTGTACACTTCGTGCAACTTGCATCTTGTTTTTTTCGTACCTAACTAACAATAGTGAAATTTAAGATAGAAGGGTTTAGTTTTCCTTTAAGTTCAGAACGATATTTGTAGGGGATCTTCATAGACTGGTAATCAAACTAATCCTTAAATTAGTAGCTAAAAAGTCAAGAGCCATTTCTTCTTATTTAAAAATTTTTTTTTTAAACGAAAGGTGCTTCAGTAAGATGCTAAAACACTTGTTTCTGAATTTTCCTAGCCGACTTACTTGGAAGTAAGTTTGTTTTATGCCAAGAATTTGTATATTTTTAAAAAAAAAACTTCCAAAATTCTACAATAAAGTTTATTATTAAAAATTATTGTTAATAAATTTTCTGGTCTTAGAGTTTCTATTTAAGCATATTTAGTATGGTATTAATTAGATGATCATTTAAATCTAAATTATAGTGCGAGACTGCGTTGAATTGATCCTCTCGTGAAAATTTTAGATTCAATTCAACTTAGAGAATTATGTAGAAATATACTGACAATCTTTCACCACGAAGACACCTTCAATGTCTTGCGAATTCAAGGGCTTGCATTTCCCCGGGTTGAACACATCATTGGGAGGGACCTGAAACAACAGCCTGTCCGACAGTGGAAGCTTGATGAGCTGTAAGAGCACTGCGCATGAAATACGGGAGGCTGCGAGAAGCGGCACTTACAAATTCGTAGCAGACGCAGGCGATTACAAAATTGTAGCAGACAATGTAGGTGTTAAAGAGTCCGAAACTTTGTCAGAGCGCCTGAGGAAGATGGCAGTTTGCCATTGAAAATTCGCACGACATTGATGGTGTCTTCGTGGTGAAAGACTAGCAGTATATTACTACATAATTCTCTGAATTGTGACTCTGATTTGACGAACGTTGTTTTCACCAATTCAACTCTATTCAAGGTCGCACATCATGCCAAATGCACGTGTTTGGCATCACTAGTGCAGCCAGTAAGTTCCAAAGCAGATAAAATAAAATCGCAATGTTATCGCAAATTTTGAAATCAACCAACACTTATTTACAGGCAAGGTTGCAAATTGAACCACCAGGCAACAAGGAATTTTATTTAACTGACCTCATTTCTTTGACATTTACCTAGCTCAAAGCTGGAAGCAACCTTCTCCAATTTTGGTCGCCACTCGCCATTTGGCAAATGGAAACCCACAGTTGGCAACTTCAAATTTAGACTTACTCGCAAAAACACCGACTAGCAATATAGAATGCCACTCAAAGAGAGATACCTCGTGAACCATGTAACAGTTTGTGGCATTATGCTCAGATTTACAAGGACTAACTGCTTTTTCTGCATTAATACAATTTATGAAAATTGTTTCGTAAATGCATAAATTAGAGAAACCATGCATCGTGCAAAAATTGTATTTGATATGAGGCGAATAGAAATTATAAAATACGGGTGTGCTTTCTAAGGTCTACTGGCCAAGTCGCGACTCCTACTAGATTGACATTTGAGAGGGTTAGTTGAAAGAGTACGTAATCAGTCTAAAAAGTATGTCAAATATGTTACTTATGTTATCTTACAACCAAACTGCTCTCACACAGAGACATCTAGCCCTTGTTTGGGCTCATCAGTAAAGAATAGTCTGTGGATGAGAGCATATGGACCTTGCTGGTGGTAAATTGACAAGTTCAAAATTGGAAAAAAAGAGAAACAACGGCTTGTATGGGGCTCCATCCTACTGAATGTTAAGGTGGCAAAGGGGTAATACAAACTTTTTTTTGTAATTTTAGGTATTAAAAAATATGTGACAACCATGATTGCAGTTTTAGTGCAAATCACACCAGAAAACATACCCAATAGGTTTTTTGAAAATTTCGAAAAAATTTACCACCTAATCAGCATAAAACATGCAAATTAGATACAGTATGGAAATCAAGTTTAATAGTCTTTCTTTTGGGAATTTTTGCTTCGAACATGAACCAAACTGCAGAAAAACGCATGAAGACAACGAATCAAACTTTTCCTTATAAAAATAACCCTATGCAAGTTATTATGCAAGCCAAACCCAAAATTTCCATAAATTATAATGCACTTTTAGACAAAATTGTGTGAAACAGTACCATCAAACACACTCTAGATCATTTTTTTTTGGTTAGCACTCCTCGTATATATGTGGGGCACACACCTGCCAAATTTCATGAGGATTGAACCAATATCAAAGCAGTTTATGCATGATTTATTGATAACATTTATATATACAGAAAAATAGGTTTTCAGCAATTCATTTGTAAAGAACGAATGGAGGCAACCATGTTTCACAACGCTTGTGCCCACTAGTGAAGAAATGTAGAACTACAGCCTGGCAACCAAGGGTCAGTTGAGATATACCTTCGTTCAGAAGGTGTTTGTGCTTTAAAAGGCTAAGAAAACCACCACATTTTGGCAATAAAACAGCAGACAGTGTCCATAAACTGCTCACTTCCGGTTGGACGTCTGGAAAACAAGTACGCTGCACTACCACGGGTCGTAGTGGTTTTTTTTTTTTTTGAGGGGGGAGGAGGGAGTAGGAAATAAGGAATTTCGTAAGTCATAACAGTTGCATTTACTGTTGACCTCGTCAAAAATGGTGGTGGTCACCACATGACGGGTTACCCCGGGTTGCAAGCTGGCTCCCCCAAAAAGTTTATCAGAACTTTGCACTTATTAAAAATGAACAGAAACAGGAATGGTTTCTTTCGTAGGTTGTGTAGAGGGTCTTGCTTCTGTCTTTTGGAGGTCTTCGTTTCTGTTACTTAGTGCGTAAGGGGGTTGGACTACACATCTGGCTTACGACGAGTCCACAGACAGTAGCCCATTAACTTGTATTGACACGTCTCAAAAGTGGTGACTTGTGAAAACAGTTTGGCTTCTCTATGATGTAGCTTGGAGGATTTCAGCAATGGAGACTTGGCTGTGGAGTGCCCATGAAGTCGAAAGTGCCCCGAGTTTTGTGGATAACCTTGATGATCCAACTTGTGATTGTTGTGGCCAGAGTTACTTCTGGAGAATGGTAGGAAAAGGTGGATTCTGCCTCTTCGACACTTGTCTGTTGCTCATTAGGCGC
Source organism: Lithobius niger (assembly GCA_023313725.1). Taxonomy (NCBI): domain Eukaryota; kingdom Metazoa; phylum Arthropoda; class Chilopoda; order Lithobiomorpha; family Lithobiidae; genus Lithobius; species Lithobius niger. The sequence continues at coordinate 165,456 of JAHWFP010141188.1, read as the reverse complement.
AAGGCGTGAACTGGGCAGTGTTCATTTAGGTTAGTTGCCAGTAAAGTTTGTAAGTGCTGGCATGATGATAGGCGTCAAGGTTTCTGAGGGTCTTTGCGTCTTGATTCGGAAGTCCAGACGTGTCTTCACATGGATGAATTTCTAGAAATCAACGATGACTTTTAGACACATTGGTGACAAGAGACCCGGATGGTGTGGTCAGTTTCTTGTCTTGTCGTGTTCCTGAAGAAGTGGATGGTGACGACGGAACGATTTCGTTAGGGTGCGGCCCTTTGTTGTGGCATGTCAGGGAAGTTGACTGTGTCCTTGATTCATGAGCTGTGACCCATGTCGTCGGCGAGATTTCCGGGTTGCTCAGAAATGTTGGCCATCGAGGAACATCGGCTACAATGTGTCATGCCGTGAGGACAGGTTCCAGATGGAGTAGTCCAAAACTTGTTCCGTTAGTGAGGTTGCGAAAGTCGGTGAGATCTCACAGCGAATGACGATACTCCAGAGGAGCTGTGGTGTTCTAGGCGAGGTTCGGGTTCGGATGGCTGGCTAGTCATTAAGAGTTTCAGATGGTCAGTAGTGAAGGACGAGTGATTGGAAGAATTGTAGACCTGGTCAGGATGATGGGCGTGATGGCAGGTGGAGGCGTATGCGGCAAGTGTCGTGTTGATGAAAGGCGACACTTTGGTGTGTTGTTATCAGGGTGGAATTCTTGGTCTTCTCAGTGAATTCATGCAGTGGGTAGATGGAGCTGTGATGAAATACTTCTTACTTCTTCTGGTGAAGGCTTTGGATGGACCCAGAAGCAGGGGTGCAGAAAATTCTTACGGGACAAAATTTCCCTACAGATTTTTCAAATTTCCACAACCTTTCACTATGTAGGCAAGCCATTTTTCAGTGAATTTCCACAGTTCTCTGAACTTTTCCGAGAACCTCGTTCTAGCGTTCTGGCATATTCTGCACCCTTGCCCAGAAGCAGACTACGCTATTTTATGAAAGATTAGAGGAGCTTCATTCAGTAGAAGGCTTTGAGTCTTCTTTCAGCTGAGAATAAGGGGCAAATGATGAGTTGTGAACCAAGTGTTGTCTGTTTGACATGACAAGAAGCACAGAGAAAACTGCAGGTGGATGATGACAGCAATTTCAGCGTGACTGGATAGCGTCAAATGTTTAGTGCTTCAATTGGAGTTGACAGCATCCTTCGGGAAGCTGCCAACAATGATGTAGCAGGCATACATGGGTAAAGATTGACAGAGCTGCTCGTGAAGCCCGGTGGATAATTTTTTCAGCTTGCAGCGAGTTTTTGTTGAGGTCAAGAGGTTGATGTACCAAATGACCTGACATGTAGGCTGACGAAATTCTTCAAGCACAGATGCAGAGTCCAAATTGTGGTTGGGAAAGAGTCAAGCTGTGGGCGGTGAGATTCAATCCATGTTGATGAGTGGAAGGTCAGAGCGCCGTTTCTTGGACGAGGTGGTGTGAGTGTTCTTGTTTCCGTTTCCTTCATAAGCAGTTGTCAGAAGAGGAAATCTATTTTTGGATAAGTGACTTGCTGTGGGATGATGAAGGTGGTGCCGGAGTTCATGGTTTGGCTTTGTTGTAAAAATCCCTGATGGCATGGTCCATGAGTCGATGAGTTTCTTTATCAGATAAATGCAGAGTTCCAGTGAAAACGGCCGAAGGATGAGAGGATCGACGTGATGAGAACGACGAAGGGTCCAATGGCTGTTGCCTTTGTTTAGTTGATTTTGCGGTCATGTGTGGTCTCCGAAGAGGAGGTAAGAGTGAGGGTAAGGCCGAAGGAGACGACAGTAGGAGGAGGAAAAGGATGGCGTTGACTGCATGAAAGTGGGGATGCCGATGGAGGGACGAAGTGTTTCAGTGCAGCTGAAGACGAAGGATATCGTGGTGGCGAAGGATATGGTCGGGTCACGATTCTTGGGTCTATGGACGGAGGGCTGGCAGGTGGAGACAAAGTTCGTCAGGTAACATAGGGCACACAGATGAAGCCGAGATGTGTCGACATTAGTTTCATTAAGTGGTCGATTATTTGTACTGAAGGATCTTCTTTTTAAAATGGATACAGGCGAAGGAGATCAGTGAAGGAGCGGAGGATCCTTTGAGGCGAAGGACGACAGAAAGGGATGAAGGTCCGAAGGAGCTGCTGTGATGAGTGCCGAGAGACAGCAGGCAGCGGTGGGTGAGGTTCGCAGAGCAGTTAGTGGAGGATGAGGTGGCATTTAGAGGAATGAAGCCATGAGACTGTGATTTAGCAACATGTAGGCCAAGAAGGACGTGGGTCCGAGAGTGCTGCAACGATGGTCGACAAAGGTCCGAAGGGGCTTTAATGAGCACCAGTGAGGGGCAGCAGGCAGCGAAGAACGGTGATCCAAAAGCGTTGCGATGATGGTTGGCGAGAGCAGCAGGCAACGAAGGATGAAGGTCCAAACAGGTTTTAACGATTGCCGATAAGCTGCGATTAAGTCAGCGAGGTAGTGCAGATCGCAAGGAAGAGGGTCCAGAGGATCTACAATGATTGTCGTCGAAGTCCAGAAGCTGCAAAGGGTGATGGTCCAGCATGAGCTGCGATAAGTGTCAGTGGGGAACAGAAGGCAGTGAAAGGCTTAGGTCTGGGAAGCTGCAATGTTTGACGATGAGGAATAGCAGCTGTGAAGGATGACAGTCCGAAGGAGCTGTGGTTAATGCCAGCAAGGAATGGCAAGATGTGAAGGACAAGGGTCCGACGGAGCTGCAAGAATTGTCGATGAAGGACAGTAGCTGAGAAGGGTGAAGGTCCAAGGAGCTGCGGAAGACGAAATAATTGCGAATGTTGGTCCGAGGGCATCGGAGGAAGCGTGGTAATCAGAAGCCTGAAATACACCAATGAAGGTTGGTGCTTCGGAAAAATTTGCATATAGTGAAGCAGGTTGAGTGCATGACGAAGGAGGAGGAGAGAAGGGTGTTTGAACTTCAAGGTGGTAACGGTTTAAATTGCCGGGCTCTAAAGCGCCTCGGCGAATGATGTTTGTGCAGGCGATGGGTATGCAACAAAGGCTTACTGAGTTAAAAGATATCCTTCGGGGTAAAGGGTAGGCAATGAAGGCATCATAAGGTTGAAGGTAGTCCTTCAGGTCGAATGCAGGTTGTTGGCCCGTGAAGGGAGCTGGCCTTTGGGGTGAAGGGTCGTCAGGAGGACCAAGGGTCATTGTGCGAAGGCTCCAAATGACAGTGTGCGAAGGCAAAGGATCTTCGGACGAAGACTTCAAACGGCAGGGTGCTAGCCTTTGGGGCGAAGGGTTGGTAGGAGAACGAAAGCTTCAATCAAACGTAGGGAGTAGGCCTTCGGGGTGAAGGGTAGTCAGGACATGTCACAGATTCTTGTGGGATGTTGTCGAGACATGTGTCAGCCGAGATGTGTGTTTGAAGAGATGAATGCTGAGGAATCTTCCCTCAGTCGAAGGGTTTGCAAGGCAAAGGGTCTTCTTTGAGCAGAAGTTCAGGCCATGGGTCTTCCTTCGGGGTGGAGGGTCTTCCCTCAGCGAAGGGGATCAATGGAGCACGCGATGGGTCTTCAACGAGAGCTTGAGGAAATGGGATGGCAGCCGGCCCAGGCCGAAGGCTTTATGTGTGGGGTTGTGCAGCGGGCTGGATCTAGAGAGTGAAAAACCTCAACACAAAGAGAGAACCCAGGAACTGAATGCTAGAATTTATAGGTAGATATTTTCGTTCGAGCAGAAAGAAATATAACTTTAGCGAGAAGACCAAGATTGAGTTAAAAATTGTTGACCCGCTATAATTACGACACCCGCAAGTGCCTGTAACTTAAAACAATTTTTTATTTTTTTCCCCTTTACCTAACAAAGTAAACTATGAGAAAGAAAAGGAAAACTTAAGGAGAGTTGTGTTAAGATCAAACAGTACTATTCCATTTAAAGTATAACTTTGGTGATACTTTAAATAGATAGGCAGTACAATAGAAAATTTTGCTTGGTGCACCCGTTTTACAAATACTAACAAAACTTCACGAAGAAATAACCACGTACCTGGCAAGCGCTGCAAACTGCAACACCATAGTTGCTGCCACAGCATGCAACGGTGCCACAAACACCGCAGCTATCCAAATTACACACTGCAAGCATAAATTCACCCAGTGAGAAATTATGTACGTCTATTTTTTTTGTGCATCACTTACCAAGGAATTAACATTCAAGTATTGAACGTACTAATTGTAAGGAGCTAAGTGCGCTTACTAGTCCTATGCTCTGGTAGTATGCATTCTCCATTACCCCCACAACAAACTGGGGATATAAAGCATTCAAGTTGGGTAGGTTGGCTCACTTTTAGGAGGGGGGGGGGGTGTTAGCCTAGCAAGCAGACAAATGTACGACATTCACACCTGCTTTGAATTCGCTTGGTGTTTTTCATGGGGATAGCAACCAGACAAGTGACATTCACTACGTTTACATGGCCATGAGAAAGAGCATTTCAGCAATGCACGTTGCTAATGTCCTCAAATCGGCTGCATGTCTTGAAGACGGATGAACTAGCATTCAATTGAGAATGAGTCACGCCGTACCCCTTAGTCCGATCCTGTTCTCCCTTGGGGCTAAAGTGGACACGTCACAAAGCTTTAAAGCATGTATAAAATTAGGTCACTTATAAAGCCTGTAACCAAACATAGGTGAGTTTTTGTGGTTTGCCCAAAACATGAGGCCATCAGCATGCCAGCCATTCGTTCCTTGGCATGTATCAACCTCTCAAAGCACTTACTAGTGTTAACACGGGCAACGGCAAGATGCATCCAAATACCAAATTACCTCACAAAATCACTATCCTCCCGTGGCAGCAGATCTGAGAAAGCACTACAAATGGGAGCTTACCAGGCCAAATGCAGCAAGATGGACATGATGCTCATAATTCGGTATAGGAAGCGCTTTCAAGTGGTCATGTAAACATGGCGATTCACTTCAAAGTTGATTGGTGCTCTGCACGGAGTAGCAAGCAGCACACTTATGACATTCATACTCGCTCTGAAGTTACTTGGGCACTGCACATGCTAGCAAGCATACATTTGTGACATTCATATTAGCTTTGAAACAATTGGTGCTCCTGATGCGGATAGCAAGCAGACACATTTATGATAACCGTGCTTTTTTTGAAGTCGCTTGGTGATTTGCATATAAATAGCAATCAGACAAGGCATTCATACTTCCTTTGAAGTCGCTTTTGGTTCCCAGGTTGCATCAGCATTTCATTCACACAACAGGAAAATATGCTTCTGGATGATGATGAAATTATGTCGGAAACACAGAACAAAGAAAAGATCAAGTCAACACGTAAGTTATATGCGCCCATACTTTTACAAATCAGTTCTTATTTGGGCCAACAATACCACAGACATGTAACCAGGTACAGACATATAACCAGAACTTACAGAATGACAGCACAAACCAAGTAGATGTGGCGAAAAAGAGGCAGAGAAAATAAACACATAACCACACAAAAGGAGCAAATTGCTGGGCGTCAAGGAACTGTGGCCAGTCCGAAGATGTTCCACAACACTTTCTCCCGATAACTGTTAGCTGCTTATTGTCAATAAGGATTCCATTCCTCCTGCCATTGCCCCGACGTTTAGCGTGAAGGACTGAGCAAATCACGGAGTCCATAACTAGCAGAATGGGTTTACACCCCACCACCTATAGGGTAGGTGAAAATTATTACACTGCATAACCTAATCTCATTCAACCTTCTTGGAGACGAATGAAACCAGAACCTAATTGCATACATGGAAAATGTTCCATGGTGTACCAGTAATCAAAACTGCGAGTCCTCCACCCCATTTCCGTAGGGTAGCTGCAAAACTGCCCTTTATACATTCTCCTCGGGTCAGGATCACTTTCAAACCTATAAAACCTTCAAACTTATAAAACTTGTAAACTTTGTTATAAACTTATAAAAATATACATTTTTTTTCATTCTGATAAAAATTCTTTCTGCATATTTGAACACCCCGTAGACAGAAATTCAGGATGGAGGGCCACGAGGCAACATTTTTAACCTGGCGGTGATCCTGCAGGGAAGGGAAAAATCCAGCCTTTTCCCTGTAAGGAGGAAGGAAATTTTTTAAAGTAGACCAACGTAAAGCGAATACTGTATTTTGTCCAACACGATGAAGGTTGCTGTAGGAAGATAGTCCACGTTTCAAAGCAACAAGATGCGCGGTTAAATAAACAAACACTTGTTATAGCATCCGGGGACTGCTCATTTAATTTCTTTTTCCTTGACTGAGGAACCGTAAGGATACGTTTTGAATGAAATTTAGTAATTCTTATGAACATTTTTGTAATAGAGAGATTGTGAGCCAGCCGCCTTCCCCTGGTACATTATGTGAATTTTGGAGTATCACTGCGGACCAGTGTCGAAGAGTTATCATGATTGCTCAGAGTTCAAGATTGTTAAAATGCGGGGAGGCTTCCGCGTCCAGGTCGCTGCTGCACTGCAACTCTGGAGTGATGTGTCGGAAGAGGGTGTAATCCGGTTGGGGCTCGTGGACCACCACTCCCGACTGGAGATTCTCCTCCATATTCCACCATCGAAGGTCCTGTTTGTATAGCTTGGTTAATTGAATTGGGCCTTCCCAAGAGTTTTAGACTGCCCAGTTGTCTTTCCAAAACCAGTGGATTCCGCCTTGACAACCTCTGCTTCTGTAACCCTGGTTATGCGCTCCCACCCCTGCTCCTGTGGGTCCCGACGACTGCTGGGGTTCTTTCAAGAGCGTCTGGTTGAACGAGTTTCCAACGCAAGTGCCCTTCTGTTTGGGGTGAATCACCTCCTTCTTCAGGAGAGGCTTGGCCTTTTCTTTAATTCGGGGCGATTTTTAAGTGCTTCCCGTGCAGTGGTAAGGTAGGAGGTGTACTTTTCTGTGTGTGTTTTTGTGGATGCTTGGGACTCCTGCACGACAGGTATCTCTACTGAGCAGCACGAAGTTGACAACCAATCTAATGGCCCAGGTTGTAATACTTTGCTTCATGAGCTGCAGGCTTTCCTTAGGAATTGTCAGAGCCGGTGTTCTTCAAGAACAACTGAAGAGCTGTGTGAATACGCTATTAGGCTAAACCGCCAGTGATTTTCTTCACGCTCTTACTGTTTAGCTGGTATCTCAAGGCACTTTGGTCAGGAATCTTATTCTATCACAACTTCTTCTGACAACACTTCTATCTCTTCACAGGTGTCGTAATGCCTTGCCTTCACAGCCCCGAAGGTGGGCCCCCCCCCCAGCCTCGGTTTTACGCGAAGCGGGGAGTGGGAGATCTTTTCCCAGAATGATCAGTTTCCTTCCTTGTCGACACCCCCCCCCCCCCCGGCCTACGTCAACAGAACCAAAGAAGTATCCAGTATTGGGAAGTAGGCTTCGAGTTGGTGCTATCTCCTCTTTGTTCAGGGTTCAGACATTTTTTTAATTCTCAATTTCCCTGACATTTCCAGGTGCATCTGATGGCAATTTCCAGGTGTTTATAAGATGTTTGGTTAGGAAAACAGGCAGTAGCTAAGGTTTTTGTTAATATGTGTACGAAAATAATTCAACATCCCAAAAAATAAGCTGATTCGAGACTAGTCCAGACAGGACTAAACACATTTTCATTATAGATATTGGCACTATATTAAAAGATTTTGTTTATTGAAGAAATATCTAAAATACCTGAACATTTAATGCACAAATTAAAATATTTGCTGCTAGCCTAAGATTGATCTGCTAATTCAATGCAGACACAGAGGCATTTTTTTTTCCAAATTTCCTTGATTTTCAACAAATTTCTTGTTTTCCCTGAGATTTTGACTCTATTTTTAATTTCCCTGAGATTTGCAGGTTCTGTCTGAACCCTGTTGTTTTTTTATGTGACCTTATGTGACCTGTGAGCGGGTTGTCCTTGAGTATAGGTACCAATTCACATTTTTCTTTACTCCCCATTGGCCCACAGACCACCTTTTGTCGCCTAATTCAGTTCACTCATTTTAGAAATGGGACACCTAGTGAAAAACTCATTCAATCTAGTGGGTCCTTGCATCTGTCTGTCAGAGCAAAACTTTCTTATAAAATAATTGCGGTATGTCCACATGGCATTGTAGTTGATTCCATGTTGTCAAGCTTTCAGTTCATGCAATAAAACATTGATTTCATGTTCATTAACATCGTCTCAATTTCCGATTTATGGCTGTGGATCCACTTCATTTCTCAGTGCAGGATTATCGACGGAAGGTAAGGTGGGCAGTGGCTGCTGCAGATTGACAGGTATGCGCCGGCTCCAGTGATATTCGGTTCCTTTGTGTCAGGTAGAAAATAGTTCCATCTCAATTCACTTGTGACGAGTATTGCTTAAAGTGAGGGCTATTTCTTCCCTCCTGCATCTGTTTTCCTGAGAATTTTTGAAATTTTTTTTTTTGGTTGGATTTCTTCCAACTTCGTAGAAAGCCAGTGACCTAGTGCTCCGAGAGGGAAATGTCGCACGTGATACTCTGGATTTCCCAGCATTTCCTACACAATGGCGCTACTGCCTGGAGGTAGGCGATGCTCAGAGGTTCCCGTTTTGTATTCCTTCATATCGGAACAAAATTGCAATTGAGTCTTCAAGCGAATACAAAAATGATTACTAAAAAATATCAATCGAGCCCACCAGGCACATCCGTACGCAGCCCGACGGAAAAAAAAGTGACGTTCTGGCCGCGCGGTGCTGTAATCGCTCACACGATGCGCATGGAAGCATCACTGTAGAGTAACGAGAAACCTGAGATAGAGTGGATACTAGATAGAAAGGAGCAGAATTTCAACTAATTAGCTAGTACTAAAGTGACTATTTTATTAGAATGAAGTGAAAACGGATGAAAGTTTCGCTTTCTTTTTAAATTAACACTTCATTATGCAATATTTTATTTACGTTTGTGTAGCTACAACAATGAAAAAGAAAACTGTCTTTGGTGCTGAGACGTAGCCTAATCAACTTTTTGAGAGTAAATTGCTCCGGGAACAACTAGGCAGAATTTTCTTTCCAAGTTTGTCAGTGGAAAAAAAAAAGTAAAAATAACTCGGGCACACAAGTTGTTCTTCATAGCTGAGGCTTATCTTTCTAAAAACTCTGGTAAACTAAATTGTGGTCAACTAGCGGTATCACACGGATTGATTGAAATAAAAGCAAATTGTTAGGGAATGGGAATAGCTATTTTTTTTTTTGTATTACAGAAGTAAAGTTCTTTGTATGTTAAGCTTCTTGTGAACAGATACTAACTGGCCACTTTACCAATCAAACGGCAAGATAAAGCTGCGTTTTTTTCTGTTGTTCCAGCGCACTGAAGTAAAACTTAAAGATGTCATCCCATTCAATGCCTTCGCCATGTCCACGGTTCCGTTGTAGCATGTCTACCTATATGGCCACCTTGAGGGAACTCGTAATTTAACATTAGTACGAACATCATTTCGATTAAATGTATGCAAACTAATTTTTAAATATATTATGAAAAATTTGGGATTTACTAATTTTCAGTATTTACTTTTCTGGTTAATATAGATGAGGATCCTGGCTCACAATCGCCCCACTCTGTTCCGAATTTTCCCTACATTCCCAGTAACCATGTTACCGAATATTTTCCATACACACACACAAACATTAGTGACAATGGTATGTTCACAGTTCACACATACTATGTTAAGACTAGTAAAGTATAACATGCAACAAGAAAAAGCAGGACAGAAAATCATTTTCCCGTAAGAGCAGATAAGGCCACACAACAAAAATTGTTTGGTTTTATAGGACAGGGTGAAAATTGACGCACCAGGCAACCAGGAATTTTATTTTATTTAAGAGTATGCAGTCAGCCTATACAATATTTTGCTAAAATGTTTTGTCATTAAGTATTTAATGTTTTTTTTACTTGTTACCAAAATTTAGTAACTTCTTAGTGGTTTGAGCTAGAGGCTTGGAATGTGCACCATTGAATAGCTCGTTTCGAGGCGGTAAAATGGAATATTGTTATATCAAAATCGGTAAAAATTTACCTAAATATTATTTTTAGCGGGTTGCCCAAGATTCAGATAAAAAAAACTTTTGACACGCACGAGCCTGAAATCAAACAATTAATATTGCACGGCCTAATGATTGAGAAATAGAATAAGAAACTACAAGGGTCTGAAATGCAACTTTAAAACTTAATTTTCTAAAGCGAATGAACACTGCAACCAATTAAAAAGCAGAGGTCACAAAGCAGATGATTATGCTAACATAGGTATTGAAGCAGCAGGGGTCGAAATATTTGGATGCAGAGAGGCAGATTGCACTCCAAAATCGCACTTTGCACTCCAGAAGCAACTCTTGAGTGCAAAATTGCACACCAAAGTTGAATTTTTCATAACTTTTGAACCGCACAAGCTAGAGACTTGCGGTTTGCGGCATTTTAAACAGCTTGGAATTAGATTTCCTGTTACACCATTCCTTCCAATGAAGTTAAACTTCATTTCTTACTACATACGATTAACCCTTTAGGGACAGGTGCGCCCAAATGAGCCCGCTGTACAAACATGGTTTACAGATCTTCTGCAGGTCAGATCGAAAACTTCCAGGCAATAACAGTGAAACAAAAAATAGGAAATAAAGACCAGATCATTAAGGAAAAAAATAACAAGGTTTCATTCCTTTACTTCAAGTGGGTGAGACGCTATGATGTGTTTCCTACAAGTCAGTTATGAGCTCTTAGCGCAAGTGCAGTCCTTAAAGGGTTAAACTATGTATGTGTATAGGTTTTTCAGTTGAATAGTGAAGTTTAGTGAGTTTTAAGCAAAGTGCAGGAAAACAGTACTGTACATATTATTGAGATGCTGAATGTTAGAATTTTCAATGGCAAGAAAAAAAGAAGACCACAGTGTTGGTTTACAACTGGATTTTGCACTCCAATGAATTTTATTTATTTGGGGTGCAAATTTGCACCTGGTTCAAAATTTGGAAATTCGACCCCTGAAGCAGGTTTTTTGGGAGGAGAGTATGTTAAGGGTTAAAAGTGGCACCATGAAATTTATAATTAGGCCTACAAACTTAATAACAGGTTACAAAATGTGGTGATAACCAAAAAGCCAAAGTAGTATAACACCTAAAACCCAAAGGCACAATTTATTATTCACATAGCATTACAAAATAGGCCTAAAACTTATACTTAGAAGTACTAAATCCTCAAATTAAAATTTTTTGGGGGTTTAGGTTCTGGAATTAATGTTAAAGGGGGATTGCCACCGAATGACAGGCTGCAACATTTATAGTCATTTACCGATATCTAGTTCTGTCTAGCCCTTACTTTCAACAAGCTAAGGAACACAGAGTTTTCTTTTTATGAAATAAAAAAGCCACGTGCTCCTTAATTAAATGTAAAGTTTGTGCGTGTACATGCACCAGGAAGTAGGGATGGGTCGGTTTTGATTTCGGTTCCGGTGTTCACGCCCCAAACCTCGGTTTCGGTATCGGTTTTTGCAACCATCCACCCCAACCAGATTTTCCAAATTTTTTTCCTGGCAACAGTTGTATTACTAGCTTCAACTTACTCTTGCTTTCACTTCCAGCAGCGTCATAGACCATGGGTATAGCTGTGCCACCATTTTCCTGTACTATTTTCGTTTTAATAGCTAGGAGCTTTGCTGTCATTTATACGTAGAAAATGATAATTATTAAAAAAATGTAAAACAAATCAATTTTTTTTGATTTTCGAACACCGTACGAAAAACTATAACAAAATCCGAATCGGTTTCGGTCTCAGTTTTCTGTAAAAACCGAAAATTCGGTTTCTGTTTCGGTTACCGACCCATCCCTACCAGGAAGCAAGCGGTAAAGTTAAGCCTAACGTAACAACGGGCGCTTTTTTTTTTTTTCTTTATCAAGAACAACCGTTTTGAAATGCAGATTTTGAACCGCCTAGATGGGCGCCATCTAGTGACACGTCATATCGTTAACCTTGACCACTTCCTTCCTGATGCACACGCGGCTTGTTTGTTGTGTAAAAAGACATTTTTTGCACATTCCATTGTTTGTTGAAATAAAGTCTTACGTAGAAATAGATAATGGTGGACGGCGCGAGATGCTGCAGCCTGGCATTCAATGAATAGGAACCTGTAAATCATTCGACGTCAGTTGGTGTTAAAGTGCTGAAGACGAGTATACTCGTCGCAAACACAAGCACAGCTTTGAGTCCTAAAAACATAGTCCTAAGTAGGCACGAGATGGCCAACAATGGAGAAACGACGACAATACTAGGTTCCCTTAACAAGCCGACCGTGGCTGAGTTGGTAGAGGCGTGTGAACGAAGTTAAAGAGCTCCTTCAGGTTGCCAGTTCGAGTCCCGTACAGGTTACCCCTAATTTTGTGGAGATGGAAAATTTACGTAGCAGTCAAAGGGTTAAAAAAGAATTTTTCCAAACACAATTTAACCCTTAAAGTGCTGAGGACGAGTATACTCGCCCCAAACACAAGCACAGTTTTGAGTCCAAAGTATGCACGAGATATATAGATCAGTGGTCTGCTCCTCCATGCGTGCCCTTTTGAATTTTTGTTTACGAATGGTTATGTGAGAACTTATTTTTCCTCCGTGTTGTGCGTGATTTTCTGAAAAAGGAGAACGGTATTTTCTCCGAAAATTCAAGTAGAACTGTGAACTGTGTTCTTCCTGAAGGTTCAGGTGTGTTTTTGTTTCTTAAAATGTCTTTGCAAAACCACTGTTATCGCCGTTCACCGGTTTTCGTTAAAACTATTATTTTCTCCGGTTTCCTATGACCAGCGTGGGTGTTTAATACACGTTCCCAGTAGTCAGGTGACGACCGTTGCAACGCTATCTTGCGCTACTGAATAACATCAAAAGCCTCGTTAACAACCACACTAACGCGTACGCGTACTCTAGCTTTAAATAAGTAATAATTTATGAATAATTCTGGACAACGGCCATTCACGACAACGATGCGCATTCACTACGTGCCCAGTGAATTTCACCTGCTTCAGAGGCAGGTGAATCAGAGGCAAAAAAAATTCCATGAAATTAGGGGTCGATAATCAAGTAGTACACACTAAGCGTGAAGCATCGGAAGTGCAAATTGCAAATGGAGAATAGTAATAATAATTATGGTAATAATTAGTGTTCAGGTAGCTTCGTTTCGAGAAATTTGGCAAGTTACAACAATGACTCCCAACCCAAAAAAGTGGAACTTAGCCAACTAACCTACAGACCCACTAGCCCACCTCTGGCTGCACACCAAACCATGGACGATTGAAGGGCTACCAGAAAAGCTGTACGACTAATACTGTCCAGTATTGTTGCAAGTATTTGACTAGGCTCGCTCAGCCATTCGCAGGGTTCGTACATAACAGACGAAACCATTTTCAATGCTTTTCAAATTTAGCTTACAATCAATTTCAAGGCTCTATGCACAGTAGATTCTCAAAAGTTCCTTTTCAACTCCAGTATTCACTCTTGGTTGAAACGGATGGAAAGCCACCAACTTTATATTATTATTATTTAATAATTATTATTAGGGCCTTTAATGCCATTCTTAGGTGGTTTGCAAAGCTAAAAAACGAGGAAATCGGCTAAAATTAAGAAAGAAAAACGAGGGCCTGTAAATGTCAACGTTGTGCTGTTTGTAGTAGGAAGCTAATCCGTCGAAGACAATGGCAAGCATTAGGTTCTTCCTACCACCAATGGGCAAAGAGGAAGAATACAGCAACTAATATGCTAGTCAGTGAAACGGCACTTGCTCAGCTACCCCTTCTGGCTAACATTGATTGCACTGCACTGACCCTCTGTCGTTCTGTCTCCAATCCAATCCGAAGGGAGCGTCATTCACCGAAGATATGGATTCGGCGATTCAAATTATTTATTTAATCTTATAGCCTACCCAAATAAATATTATTGTTGTGGCACTAACCTCATTCTAAACGAAGTACACAAACAATTCAAGGCCATTTGAATTTCAAGGCTCCAACAACAAAATTTCCAATTTGAATTTTCGGTTTTCAAATTTAAGGCTTTTTCACGTTCAAGGTCATGAACGAAGCCTGTATCCACGGCCATGTTTTTGGTGCCAAACATGTTGTAGCAGTACAATACTCTTTTTTTTCTAAACTTTTAACTAACATAAAAACCAAAGAATGCTATTTAGTAATCTTCTCTGCTTTACCTTTTAACTGTTATTTTGTCAGCCAATAATTCCTTCCACTCTCCCCATTATTTTTCTTGCCTGGCCTAATACTACACCTTGGATGAACTACTGTCTCCGAGCAGACTTCTTACTTACCACGGCCGCCACGCAAAGTGCGTACAGTTAGGGTACAGGCAACGCCACCAACTGCTCGGTGGGGGCTACACACGATATGTGCATATCAGACGCAAAATGCAAAGAAGAACGCATGTGTTAGCTGACAGTTTGTGGTTTGACCTTTACGCTAAAGTACGCTAGCCTGCAGAATTTCAAACTGGCGCAGCGATCGGCGCTGTGGGTGGGCACACTGTTGGGACTACTAGAAGCAGTTCGCAAGTTACCGTCTTTCTTAAACAGTTTGTCCAAGGCCAATAGCAATAAAACACAGCACTTGACATTGAAGTGCCCCCCCCCCCCCCAGCTACTGAGTAGTGTTACCCATGATAGGAAAACAAATTGCAGTATTTATATGTTAATTGATTTATTTAATGTTTCGCAGTGTCTCTAGTCCTGGTTGGGCTGTAACTGTTTCAAGCAAATTTGGACGCGTTGCCGGGAGCAGAGTTCTGGGGTCCACTACCGCAGAAGCTCCGAGCAAGATGGCTGGCCTATCTAGATTCCGGCACGTGAAGTTTAGAAAGGTTTAAGATTTTGGTTTTGGTTTCTGGTGTTATGTGGTTAGGTTAGGTTAGGTAAATTTGGAAAAAACTGAACTTATTTTCGAGAAACAGCGACCTTAATTTACCCTTTACACCAACGGAGATAGTACAACCAACGTATACAGATCGATGGTGGACGCGCTTGGAGCCGCTGTGGAAGTGGTTCCGAGTTCTGAGTGTGCAAATCCCGGCAAACCAAAAAAAATCGTAGTTTTTAGGCAAACCTTTATTAGTTTTCGTTAGGATTAGCTAGTTTAGGCGAGGTTAGGTTAGGTTACGTTGGTTAGATTCACTTTAACACGCTGAAGGCCTAGTTTCGAACGAATTCACCGGGACTTGAGTCTTTATAAACTGGATCCCGTCACGGGACCTGAGACACGGCCTTAATGTTTTGGCTCCTATTTGGACGGGGTGGTGGTCGAGTGGCACCCCCTCCACCCGGAGCAGCCGCACAAAATTTTAATTGAGCAACCTGAAAGGGGTATTCTACGACTAAAAACATACCAAGAAAACATTTTCCGGGGCATTAATATTTCCCACCCCCAACCCACACAACAAAAAAAAAAGGGCCGGTACTCACCGAACCCTCCATCCCATCAGGACACCACCTTGGAGATTGGATGGACTAACTACTCATCTCGTAACTATCACTGTATGGCAAGAGAAAGTCTGTTTGTTCAGTACAAGACGGCGCCATTATTGTAACCTAGGGATTGTCAACCACAGATTAGAGTTAGGTTTAACTCTCTAATCTGTGTTGTCAACTTTACACGCAGTGCGCGGTAAAGTTACTGGTGTAGTTATCAATCAAGATTTATAAATCATCGACAGGTGAAAATCAATTCAAAACACCACTGTGTAAAGCGTGCCCTTGCACAATAACGTCCTTACTAAGCCTACGACCGTAAAACAAAGGGCTTTTACTTTTTTAGGCTAAATTAAATTTAGTGAGAACTTAAATAGTTGCACAAGAAATTGAATCAAGAAAATTCTAAATATCCATTTATGAATAACTCCAACCGATGATGCAAATTACATTTTGTTTACCTTTTTTGGGCGAATTTCGCATTTCTGAACGTCAGAAATTACGTAAATAAGCTAACGATCCATGCCTACAAGCACGTTGTCAGCCATTGCAGTCAAAAAGAAGGCACGCTCAGGCAAAATTTAGCGCAGCTCAAAAACAAAATGGCTTATTTCAACATACCAAATTAACCTAAAGAAATAATAAATAATAATTTACACTTTCCCTACTTAAATATTAATCAGTCGATGTAGAACATATCTTTAGTATTTCACGCGTTACTTAGCTCTCGGCAATGTTTACTGGTTAAGAGGACTTCTAACTACTGCTTCACTGGTATTTTGTTACTCTTGAACCCAAAGACAAAAATTGAATATTATTATTTATTTTTAAATACGCGCATAGCAAGTGTTTTATATTTAATTTTTTAATTTTTTTATTAATGTTTTCGTGCAATAGTTGAATAGTTGTATGGCTGTACTGATAGTTTTCTTTTCTAGTATCACGGAGCTGGAGAGTGTAATTAATGGACAACTAACTGCTGTGCAAGTTCATTCGACAACTACAATGTGTTTTGGGGTCCGCAAAAATAAAGTTCTAATGTACTTATGAAACATATTTTAATACATTCTATTTTGGTAGTAATTTTTTTTATATATTACGCGTAAAATTAAACGTATACTAGTTTTTTTTGGATATTGTATCTGAGCAGATCTAGGCCTATCTACTCAAGTCTGGTTTGGGGCAGCTGTGATATCTAGAGATTAAACGTTAAAGGATCGCTGTTGTTGTTTGCGGCCGAATTCAAGCGTGTTTTGTGTCGGAAAATACGCTTGTTATTGATTTGGTAAAACTGATTCATACATGAACTCTTTTTTTCATAGTTTCTTCCTGTGTTTTATACTAGCAGGTTTATACTGTTCGAATATGGAAACAAACACACAGACATCGGTCACAGCAAGCAAAGCACGTATGGATTGTTTTCGGTTATATGTTTTAGTGAAAGTGGTAGAGATTTCTGAGCGGAAATTGTCAAAATTATTGTCCCTTTCCACCTTGAAATTACTTTTAAAAAACCTAAAATTTTATTACTAAGCTGCTCGTTGCTACCTTAACCAAGCCCAACCAGGAGCCCATGAAACTGTAGCTTCAAATTAATTATCTGCGTGGAGGGGAATAGCGTGCTTTTGGACTAACTAAACCATGCGCAATGGCTGTTTGCCGTGACGTCACCATGAGTTAGCCAATGACAAACGAGAACAACGGCTGTTTGGCCGTCTGATTGGACTAGCCCAGTCACATGATATGCACGTCACAGCAAACAGCCATGGCACGTGGTATAACTGTATTTGATTGAGAGGGACGGGCCTCTTATCTAACATTTAAGCGAAATTCGATCGCATTCGCTCCTGCCCCAACGGCGATGCAGCGCCAATTCGAATTTCTTGGGGACTCCGAGGTTAAACCAGAGCAAAACAATAGAAGCATTTGATGTGTTTCGTTCAGAGGCTCTTGTTTTGCGCAACGTAAACACCAGGATCCAGAAGCCATTACGAGACGCTGTGAGCGGTAAGCGTCACCACCATGGTTCTGAAATTGCCCTGCACATGCCCGTACGCGAAATGTAATATGCCTCGTAACGGTTTATGGATCCCGATGTTTACGTTGCGACCGTGGTGAGTGACTCGTCCCTCTTGAAGGGAGGAGTTCACCCATGGTTTGCTTACCTTGTCTGCCATGGTTAACCCACTGTTGTGCTTGCCCCAACGCAACGCTTCATCATTGAACGGGAAAAAAGTGAGTCCCAATGTGCACCGCAACCATAGCGACCAAGCCCAACCCAGTGGTTAGCATCTCCGCCCCCAAACTAAGAGAATGCTGGCTTGAATCCCATAATGAGCTATGCACAGTTTAAAAAAAAAAGTGATAGTAATTATATGCAACAGAGGGTTAAGTGATAAACCCTCCGAACTAGATTGTTATCGGTTCTCTTCGACACCCAAGTCAAGCATAGTGCATAGCTTTCTTCACCCGCCCTTATAGGCTGTCCCTTTCTGTAATCGGTGATGACAAGGCACAAGCTCAAGTGTCATCACGATCCACTCTCCCACTCCACGATACTGCAAGTATGGCTGTATGAGCTAGTGTGAAGTACAAGGCTGAGCTATGTATCCAATTTCCAGATAAGTAAACCCGCTTACTGTATCCAAATGGCTATTTATTTCAAGTGGTAACGACTTACCGGGCACGTCCTTAAAAATCCATTTTAAAATATGGTCGCTAGAACTCGTTCTGTTGTAATACTAACTCATATTCCACGCAGAATTAAGTTTGTGCGCTTTGCCTTTGTACGTATATATTCACTGCTTACCACTGGGCCATTCTTGCGAGTGTCCCTTAAGATCACTGCAGTAGCCTGTTATTGTCACCATGCCTTTCGAGTGTATTCAGCCCTCCTGGGGCAGTTGTACAACAAAGTGGCCTTGCTCTTTCCTTAAGAGACTGCTAGCACCGTCAACTGATTGAAGTGGCTAAATATTCTCTGCGCAGGCTTGGAATAATTACCTCACTTCGTTATGGGAGGCATTTGTGTACCAAAAACAACACACAGCGGGCTATTGCACGATTGTGACATCTTCAACTATGGTTTTACATGATCAAGTTGGAGTACAAGCAGGACTTAAAACACATGTTACTATTATGCTATCAGCATGGCTATAACAATGAGTGACTCGTTGGAATGATTTTGTTTGTACTACTAAAGCGGCATGGCAAACCAGCCAAGTAATAGCGTCCCATTTTAACAGTAGCATTGCAACTAGGCGTTAGCAATTGTGCAGACATGGATTCATTCAAGTGGTATGGGGCTGACAATCATTCCACCCCACAGAATTTCAAATGTCTATTGCGGTGCCGTTTTGCCCACTGGATGTCGTTAGGGTGTATTCTTTGTTAAGGTTAGATTAGTCAGAGGTTATTATTGCGTCAGTCATGTGTTCGCAGTATCTGATATTTACAGTCAAGATATTTACATTGGTGAAGACCCAGTGGTTCACACTCTGCACACAAGTTCAACCACTTCCAACAATGGACCAAGCTATATGAAGAGGTGTAATTCTACCCTTCCAGCATACTTATTACACCCCCAGCCCATTACTAAGTCACTACTGCTTTTAAATTTTCGAAGAAACTGAAAACCTTCGAGCTTTAGCAACATATTTCGCGTCTCTCTGTCCCTCTGTGCAGGTCGTCTTGGTCACTTGGGTTGACACGTAGAGCTTGCCTCGTACGACTTTCAATATTCTCGATTACAAAGCCCCCCTCCCTGCAGAAACCTTGCGCTTCTAAAAATCACGTCACTGAAGTAGCAGGAACTTTCTGTTACTCGGCAGCACACTAGCGTGTTTCCACATCCCATATTTACGAGCTATTGCTTGCTCATTTGACATCAACTTAACTCAAGTGCCCAGACCACTCGGCCACACCCCACAATACATCCTACAAATGTGTCTGGTGTCTTGTTTATTTGTGAAGGGTTTGCCACACCCACATTTTTCTCTTAGCAGGTTTGTGGAAAAAAAATATTTTGTTTTCTGTCATGCTATTACTGAAGATCCTCTGCACCTGAGCCTGGAGCCTTAAGGTGTGCCTTAAAAGATTGTGGGAGCAGCCAAACCAAATGACTAGTTCATTGTGACACGAAGTTTGCTGTATCCTATCCTTAATGTGCCCAAATGTTGATGTCGTTTTTATTTACGTTTAATTGGCCAAATATATTTTATGTATTGAGTTCACTGTTATTTATAACCTATCTTTTGAAAACGTCACACCGCTTATTATGAAAATTCATCTTACATTGAAGAAAAATCACTGTAAAACACGCTTATTTTCATAAAGTCAAGATATCACCTCATATCTTCGCAAATTTTTGACGATCAGCATTCCTGGAGATGAAAATTCACAGGCGATCATCTTTATCAGGCAGTCAACTTTGACTCAAAACATCATGCAACAACCGCCCGTCTGCTAGGAAACCTGAAGTGTGAGCGTGGCCTTCAGTATTCACTGGGCTAGTCTATCATTTTCTTCTCAATAACACTTGAGTTCGCCACGCATTAGAAAGCTAATTCCAGGATTTGAGGGTCCCTGGATATTCATCAGTTATTTTGAGTCAAAGTTGACTGCCTGATGAAGACGATCGCCTTTAAATTTTTATCACCAGGGATGCTGATAATCGAAAATTTGCGAAGATATGGGGTGATATCGTGACTTTATGAAAATACGCATGTTTTACAGTGATTTTTTCAATGTAAGATTATAACCTCTCATTATTACTTACAATCATATTGTTGTTAAGTAATAATTAAAAAAACCAAAGTAGACTATCACTTAAGATTTTCAAAATAACCTCTCATTTTTAAAACTTGCAAATTTTTTTATTTGAATTTTTTATTTGTAGGCATGTCCAAGGAATTTGAACTGCTCCCTGGCCACAAGATTGGTGGTAACCATCCATGCTTCATTATAGCAGAAATTGGCCAGAACCACCAAGGAGATGTGAAGATAGCTCGAGAAATGATCCGGATAGCAAAGGTAACTAGTACTTCATTCATTTAAAGTGGCATTATTACAGATTGAAAAGCCAACGAAAATACCATGGTGCCATCTAGTGGCGGAGATATTGTTAACCTTTAGCTTGTTCCCAGGTGCATTAGGACGTATCAAATTTTTACTCAATAATTAAGGAGGTCGTGGCTTGTTTGTTTTGTAAAAAGAAATGCTGTTGTGCATTCCTTTGCTTGGTGCAAGCAAGTGCTACATAGTAGTACATAGTGCTAGATGTTGCCTGATTCTGCCTACTTTCAGACGGCGATAGTGCCACTTAAAGTTTATGAATTGCAAGTATTGTAATGGTACTTTTCATGCTATTGGTATTTGTTTATCAGTAAGACTGGGCTGATACCTCTTTTTACCGATCCGATCCAATACTGATTTCAAAGAAAAAAAATCAACAGATACCGAGTCCCGAAACCGATCATTGATACAGAGTTCCTAATGTAGGAAAAAATTTGTTTAGATTTATATTTAACCTGAAAAAAATGCGTGTTTCTACTGAATTCATATTTTTTTCCATTTTACCACATTATGAACTTATTAGTAAGGCTAGGCTGATCAGCTTTATTATGGATACCAAATCCCCAATAACTGATCCCAGTTCCCTACTAATCGAAAACTGTAATACTGAAGTACAGTACTTCTTTATAAAAAAAAAAAAATTACTTTTGAAATCACTGCATGAATAAGGCACTGGCCTAAATAAATATAATTATTTTTTTTAAGTATTGGTGTAAAATAATATAACATACGTTAAAATCATTTAAAAACGCAAAACCCCAGTAAAATTTTAACATTTTGCCTTGTAACTTGTAAACAGTAAGGGAATGCTACTTGCAGTTTGGACCATTGCGAAGCTGGCGGAAAAACCATCGAAATGGTGTATTCAAGCATCAAATCCGGTCTACGAGAAGTGAAAATATCTTTGATTTTGTTTATTACCGATTTATCAGGATTTTATCTGCCTATCTCGATTTCTACCGATACTGCAAATATCGGTAGAGATCGGTTTCAGAAATCGGTATTTCTGCTGTTTTTACTGAGGAATTAGTAGTTAGTACATTTCACATATTAAATCAATCTGTACTTAGCAAACATTGGATGCAAAGATGTACTCGGTTTTCCCCAGGCCAACAGCCTGTTGTGTGTTTTAACGCGTTTCTATTTAAGTTGAACTCCGCAAACTGCAATGCCAGTCTCACTGGAGTTCAAGTTAAACAGGTTTTACTGTACTGTACAGAGTCCGCGGCCTATCTTAAGTTCGCCGCAGAATGAACACAGATAATCGTTTGTACGTTTTTGATAGCAGAGTGCCTTGTCGATAACCAAGATGGTTACAAAAGCAGTGGCGGCCGTCGATTAAAGCCGCCCCTACCAATAAGACGCAGCCGCTTAAAAATTAATGCAGGACTCAAGATACTGCTCGCACACAATAATACTACGTATCAGCGATCAGGTAAGCACTGCTTGAATGGGTTGAGGTTGCTACAACGTGGCTTCCGTTGAACTTAGGCTGACGTAGCAAGTAAGCTCAAAGTGCGACTGATTTACTGAACTTAAGAAAAGTGCCTAAAGATCTAGGCAGAGAGACGGGAATTGTGCTGCTGTGTTTTTAGTTGTGTTCCTGTGAAAAATGCTATTTGGCCTATTCTCAAGTGGCATTTTGTCAGTTTAGCTAATGGCAGCCCTGGTTCAGTACAATGATAATTAAGGGTTTTTTTTTGTTTTGTTTTCCAACTTAGGATTGTGGGGTTGACTGCGTCAAGTTTCAAAAAAGTGACCTGGAGAAGAAGTTCAATCGTGCAGCTTTACAGAGGCCGTACAAAGGTCCTCATGCATGGGCAGACACGTACGGAGAACACAAACAACATTTGGAGCTGTCCAGCGACAACTATCAAGAACTGAGAAAGTTTGCTGAAGAAATAGGAGTAGCATTTGCCGCCTCAGGAATGGATGAAGTACTGTATGCTTGTTACGCATGTTGATAGCATGGTTAGAAACTATTTACACGTGTTGCTTTAGAATGCAAAAAAAATTTAAAAGGTTTGTTTCGTGGGAATTTCTCCATTAAAAGGGAACCAGACTGAATTGAATAGGTTTACCAGACTTTTTTTTTAACTAGCTGTTTTTATTAAGGCTGTACCGAACGAGAATTTTTCAGCCGAACCGAACCAAACCGAACAGACCTTAAATAAGCCGGACACTTCCGAACCGAACAAAAATGTACCAAACCAATCTATCTTAAACTAAAATGTAAAAGAACTTAGTTCACAAAGATTCATCAAAGCACAAGTTTCTTAACAAATGTAGGTATTTTCACATGGACTTGCATAGATGTTGAAACTCTGTTTAAACATAAAAAAGCCTCCACTACTTTTACATTTTCCGTTATAACTTCTGAACCGTTAGAGCTAGGAACTTGTGGTTTAAACCAACAGAAAGCTGGCGGAAAAGCTTTCAAAATGGTGTATTCAAACATCAAAATCCGTCGATTAGAAGTGAAAATATGTTCGGTTTGGTATTTTGTGTTTGAAAGGCCGAACACCGAACCAAACCGAACACCCTCTGTTCGGCCATGTTCGGTTCGGTACAGCCTTAGTTTTTATCTTAGGACTCGGTTTGCTTAAAATGGCAAAAATGTTTGCATATTAACCCCTTGTGAACTATGACGAATGTTTGATATCAATTAGCTCTCACCCACAAAGATCGCTAGACAGACTGTTTCGCCCTTGTTTGGACTCGTCAGTAGAGAATACTTTGTTGATGAGAGCTAGGCTACGCTTGCTAGAGCAAATGACAAGGGCGAAACGAATACAGTTTCAGCAAGCGAAATAGCAGAAACGTCTGCTTGTTAGGGGCTCCCTTCTACTGAAATGTTGACACCCAGGCTTGTCTAGAGATCTGTGTGGGTGAGAACTAATTGATATTAAATGATCAATTGGTAAAAATTGTCCTAGGCCTGAGTGTCAACCATTCAGTAGAATGGAGTCCCAAACAAGCAGACGTTTCTGCTATTTCGCTTGCTGAAACCTTATTCGTTTCGCCTTAGTCATATGACAAATGCTTACCCAAAAATGGAGATAACTCCAGCAATAACAAGCAAGCCAAAGGCAGTTAAGTTGCTAAGATACCTGGCATTACGAGTCAAAAGGATGTGTCATTGTGCTCCGTTTTTCTAATGGCAAATAGTATCATATCAAAAACCAAAACTGGTAAAAGGGGCCGCCAAGTTCCGAATGGTTCGGGCCTTCAAAGGAGCGATATCAACACACCAAAACATTCGCCAAGTTAATCGCACTGCTTAATAGTTTGAAGGTTAAATGAAAACTAGAATATTGCTACTTTACTCTCTCACTGATACTTTATTAATATTTTAATATTGATGAAAAGTTCTGGGCGTGCATATTCGACCAAGGATAGGATAAATTGTAAAAGCCCTATTTTAGGCATGTGATAAAAAGGCTTGCAATATAAAATCCTGTTGAGGCATGAGCAATGAAAGAAAGTAAATGGTGTAAACTGTTGCTGTGTGAATGATGTGGTTTGTAGTGTCCCATATCATATGCACACTAATAAAACCAACAAACAAATAAGGGCCCAGGATAGAGCCTTGTGGAACACCAGATTAAACAATGAACATGGAGAAAAGGAGATCGTCTAACTTTAAACGTGCTACATATTATGAGCTGTTGGAGATGTGATTCAATCTTTGTGCTCGCTGTGCTCAACCTTGCTTTTCTTCAATGGACTGAATTTGTGTTGCATCCTTTTGTGAAGTGTTCTGATTGGTCGTCAACGAGTGTTGACTAATGGTAAGTTGATTGTTTGTTGTAGTCTTCCGTGGATTTCTTAGAAGATCTTGGTGTTCCCTTCTTCAAAGTTGGATCTGGTGATGCGAACAACTTTCCTTACCTCATTTATACTGCAAGGAAACAAAAACCTCTGATAATTTCTTCAGGTAGTTGAATTGTGCTAGTTTAGTTCAATTTTGTTCTGCCCCTGTTTCTGCAGTCATAAATAACCAAGAACGTGCCAGAACTTTTTTTTAAAAATTCAATAGCTTGCAGGCACTTCCAGGTCATTCAATGAGTGCCGGATAAAAATTATTTTAATTGAAAGTGGTCCTGGAGACGAATTTGATTTATTTGTTAAGTGCAGGGATTGTCCGATATTTACGTCGCCAGTCGATCGCAATTACCAACAAAAAAGTGCCGATGCTGATACTGTGTCACAGTTTCATAACTTCAGAATTTTCAGAAATTTGTAATCAGACAAGGTTTGCGACATTGAAAGTGGAATACTAGCACCATCTTCTTGGCTAGCTTATTTATTTAGATCTAGAGGATAAAACTTTTCAATTACAGTAAAACCTTGTTAACCTGAACTCTTTCGAAACTGTTATTACAATTTGAGTTAAACGGAGATCATAAAAGTACTAAAGGCTGTTAGCCTTTTGGGATTCCGAGTATGTCTGGACGTCCGAAGTTTGTTAAGCACGTCAGTGTAACGTGAGGACTACTAGTTCACCAATGAAAACCAGATTTACTTGACGGCACAAACAATAATGCATAAGGATTTTTTTTTAAACATTTAACTTTAAAAGTAACAGAATTACCCAATACTCAAACATAAAATCAAACTTTGAAGGCTGACTCGGCCTACCGCTTCACCAAACAGTAGATGGCTGTGTAGGTCTGCAACATGGTCATTGCTGGAACGATGCTAGCATCAGGCATAGTCGGGGCAGGAACTATGAAAGCACCGGCCCAGAAAAGCTCGTCGCATGTTTGGGGGCTGACGAATCCTGGATCCTTTGTGAAAACCTGGGAAGAGATTAGGACATGCATCCAAGTCAGTCACGGGTGGGCCGTGGTGGTTGAAAACGGCAAGTTTACAGCCACTCTACGCGTCACTGACGATGGGTAAGCGTGCAAAACGCAGTCCCTCACTAGGTAAGTGCTCTGAAGCTAGAAGACTCCAATGCAGTTGAATGTGTCACCTGCCAAACCCAGGACAACAAAATGTTAGCCAATAAATATTTATTGCGTTGCAAAAGTGATACAGAATGCATAGTGTCATGCAATAAATTTACCTTCTGGAGTTTGCGTTAAATGATGTTCTTGGAGATAACGAGGTTAATTTTGTGTCAACCAAATAACACAAAATTGTTGAGTTTAAAAAGAGATTTTACTGTAATAATGTAACAAAACTAGTTTGCATTACAACGACTAAATGCAGTTTTATGTTAAAGGCTCCATTACACCCAAACCCAACTATAATGGCAACAAATTAAACAAGTATCAGAAATCGGTCAAATGTTGGTAACATTGGTATTGTTAAATCTTGTTATAACGTTATTGGCTTATAACTAAACCGTTTATTACATTACAATGCTGAAAGAATTTTTTTAATGCAATAGCGCCCTCATTTATAACAATATCCTTTGTAATATCACACTGTGCATTTAGTTGTGCTTTGTACTCTGTTGCACAAAGCTCTACACCCCCCCCCCCCCCCCCCCCGTTGTTGGAACGAGGTGAGGTGGGGCGGGGGAGTGGGCGACATTGTCAGCTTTCGTCACAATCACAAGGTCTTATCTCAAAGTTCAACTTGTGATGTAGGTAGGCTGACCAAAAGCAAAACATTAAAAAATTATCCCTGCAGCAGAAGCAGGGAAGACTTGAACTGCTGTTGGACATAGCACAATGTAGTATCTTGGGGTTTTTATTATTATTTATTTATTTACTAAAACTATTTTAAAAGATGCTGTAAACAGGATTCGGAACTCTGATATAATGTTACAGTTATGGTCTGGGTACAAAAATGTCGGGACCAGCTTTACTCTGCTCAAAGTGGTATCGATTGTTCCACTGCTATCTGTTTAACTGTTTTGATTTTCAAGGGTAAGATCTTGCCCTCTTCTACGGACTACATCTGAAAAGATCAACCAGAAATGTTAGTTCCACTGTTATTGTTTCATTTCAGGTATGCAAACATTAGAAACAATGAAACAAGTTTATTCGATTGTGAAGCCCATCAATGAGCGTTTCTGCTTTTTGCAATGCACAAGTGCGTATCCACTTTCCCCTGAAGATGTTCACCTCCGAGTACTTCAGGTTAGCAAATAATCAGGTTAGGTAAGCAATTATCTGAAAAGCATTAATGGCATTATCAAACTAACGGCTATAGAGGTTCTAAATATCAAGCAGACAAACATCACCTTGATGTAAAATGAATTGGACATTTTAACTTTTAATTAGATTTAGGGTTTGTTATGGAATATACATGGATTGAGGCACGAAAAAGTACTAAGTATTGCCGTGTGCATCCGAGTTTTAAGATATTGTACCATTTTGGTCAGAGATCGTATAGTTAGTGGCATTCAGAAGCCTAACTATTATTTTAAGCATATTGAGATATCCTTAACAGTTAAATTTTGATAGCTGTGGATTCCAAGGCTGACTAAAGAAATCGTAGAATATTGTTTTTGTTTCAAATATATATATATATATTTTTTCCTTTGTTTCTATAGCTGATGTTTTAATTAAAGAATAAAGACTGAGCTTTGTGTAGCTGCAAGTCCAGCTCTTGACAGGTCGTGTTATTTGTTGTAGCTGATCAAACTTTCTTTGATTGTAGGCATCCTTAAAACAATCAGTTATCGGTTCTACATTTGTTTTTTCCAGACTTACCAAAAAGAGTTTCCTGATATCCCAATAGGGTACTCGGGCCACGAGACGGGTATTTCAATTAGCATTGCAGCAGTTGCTCTTGGTGCAAAGGTAAGTAAAAATCACATGTAGTGGTGGCCCCCACCCTAATTATCTATGCTTGTTAATTACCGTTAGCTAATGAATGGACCTAAAGCTGTGCCAAGCATTTCATCTTTACACTACTTTAAATGTAGAGCCTCTGTTTGAGGGCGTATACACTAGGCACGGTGACATTTAACGTTAAACTCGTTAAGTACATCTACCACAGGTAGAGCCGCGGGGTCTATATTAGGTTATAGTCGATCATGTCTCTTACGGGTAGCTACTAAGGCAGCACTGATTGCCACTATACCAATCCTATACCGAACTGGTTTTTAAAATTATTCTGGTTCCGATATCCTAAACTTTATCCTAATTTTTCACCAACGGTGTACTGTTTTCTTCAAAAGTCCAGTATTGGAATAATTTTTTTGTTTTTAAATGTTAACCAGCAGTTAAAACACACTTAGAAAGATAGTCGGTGATTTTCTGAGCAAATCGCCGCGAACCGCATGTCTTAATCTTGAACGGTTCCCGAGTTACCGATATTTCGGTGAAAGCTACCGATCCTATACCAATACTGCAATTATCGGCAACCGATCCGATTCAGTATCGGCATCGGTGCAGCTTTAGTAGTTACATTACAGGGAAATGTAGTAGTAGTTACATCCCAAGAAAACAGAGCATGCTTGTTCAAAAACACAACTATTAAGTTACACAAGATATTCATTAAATGCTGGCGGACGTCGATCACAAGAGCTTAGAGGTGTGCGCACTGTAGCAAACTGATTAGCGTCAGGTACCGTACTGGCCTAATTTGGAATCGTTGTTCACGATTTCTGAACAGTTCTTTGGCTGTGGTACGCAGAATTGCAGGGCCTTTCGCAATAGGCTTGTTGCTGTTATAGGCTGGTTGCAGTTGTAACCGGCTGCGAACTAGGAGTTGTAATGGTATTATGTTGGCAGCTGTCTAGAATTACCACCACATAAACACTTACAAAGTAGTGAGTTCTACAAGTAGGTTTGTGCAATCAAAGCAGAAAAGAAGTCGGGTCGAGTAACTGTTAGTTTAGACCTTTGGTAAGTTTGTTACCAATGCACACAATATTATCATATCAGAACAAACAATACAATTAACTGCTCTCATCCAAAATATTATCAGGTTATGATTTAGCACACACTGTAATGCATTAGGATGAAGATTGCCTTCCCAGTATTCAATGAGAGTCACCACACTGTACAAGCCCAAATAAGCACACACTATAATATAAGAATAGTTAACCAGTAAATCATAGCAAGGTACTTAACTACTTATCTGGTGCAGCGTCTGTCCATCTGGTTGTTAGCGTGGGCACCTCACAGTCCATCAGTCTGACATCAGTTCATACGCCTTCAAACAGTAGCTTAGATTCATCAAGTTGGTTTTAGTCAAGAACACAAATTAATAGTTTAGTGTCTCCTCTCCACGTGTGGAACCAAAATCAGCTTGAGCTAACAACGGTGGTTTTCAGCGTCGTTATGAACATCTAGGAGGCCGTCACGTGGGTTTTTAACTGTCCTGTGATTGGTTGATCAATTTAAAGTGGCACTATCACCGATTAAAAGTAGGCAGCATCTGGCAACATCTTAGCGCTGTCTAGCACTTGCTAGCACCAAGCGAAATGCACAATGGCATTTCTTTTAACAAAACCAACAAGCCCCGACCTCCTTAATTATTGAGTGAAAATTTGGTACGTCCTCGTGCAACTGGGAGCAAGCTATCAAGGTTGACAAATGACAATATCACTGCCGCTAGATGGCGCCATGGTATTTTCATTATTAGCTTTTCAGTTGGTGATAGTGCCACTTTCATATGTGAAGTAGTACAAGTTGGCTAGTGTTCAGGTTATACCGCTTGGCGTATTAAGTTTGATTTATTTATACTTAACTGGCCATGAATGAGTCTTCCAAGGTGTGTTGGCTGGGGAGTGAATCATGACTGCCTGCAAGTCTCCGTCATGTGTAGACTAGGGAGTGGACTACTGACGTTAATAATGGTAGGAAAGGCACTTGAACTAAACCTTAGTAGGCTGGTGTGTGCTAATATGAACT
The DNA here is from genome assembly GCA_023313725.1 of Lithobius niger. Classification (NCBI taxonomy): domain Eukaryota; kingdom Metazoa; phylum Arthropoda; class Chilopoda; order Lithobiomorpha; family Lithobiidae; genus Lithobius; species Lithobius niger. The sequence goes on along the minus strand of JAHWFP010141188.1, from coordinate 136,107 downwards.
TACAAAATTCAAACCTAAGTAATGCATAAATCAGTTATGAATATCGTTAGGCTGATAACTCATGAATGCCCATGCCATTCATCCGTGTTGAAAGTGGACTGTTTCATTGGACACCAGTAAAGTGTATCTGCTTGCTCGATCTTTTTTCCATGGTGATACTGTAGCACTGTTGTAACGTTGCAATCTTAGTGGTAGTCTCTGTAGACATTGTAGGTTTATTGATTAGGCCAATCAACAGTTTCTGATGAGTGTGTACTGTCTGTCACTCTTTATGTGGAAAAATCATAGTAATGGATCATTCACAGCCAAACGCCACTGCTAAAAGAGCTCGTTCTCTGTTGTGCTTAGGCTTGCTGAGATGAAGACAATGTATCTCGGGTGTAGGTTATTGGCTTGTAGTTTTGCACATAACCACGCCCCAATTCAAATTAAGCTTGTGTGAACTTGTAGTACATTTGGCGTAGCTTGGTGCCCTGTTCCTCATGGTTTTTTCCGGTAACAAGTAAATCATCTTGAAATCGTTGAATGTTTGTTCCATGGTTCTCTGGAATGTTACTGGGGCACACACGATTCTGTAGGCATCCATTTGAAGCGAAGTAACCCAAATGATGTTGTAAAGATGCCTTGACAGTTCTTCTGTTGTGATATTGTGTATGTTGTTCTTCAGTATGTAAGTTATATACCACTGTAAACACCGGGTACCACTTTTTTGTGGTACTAATCGTGTGTTGCAATTATTGTTTCTGAGACAGGGACTACACGGTATGAGGCCCGAGCAACTTCTAATTATAATGTGTTATGTTTGTGATCCATTCAAAACAATCACTTACAATTTTTCATTTTTTTATTACAAGTTTGGTTACCTTGTCACCTTTGAATGAGAAAAAATTCTGAAGAACTGAACTTTCTTCTGACAGATTACTCCCCCACCCAGACGCGACACATGTAACACACTTAGTGTTTCAAACATGAAGCCTTGTTTCGGCGTGAAAACTCTTCAGACAAACTCCTCTTATTGCAATTAGCACAGTGGTGTGCATTGCAGACACAAAAAGGCAAATATTACATCTTATCAAAGTAAACTGCACAAAACCGCACAAACTACACAACACAGTAGTATGGTGAACTTGGTTGCGAGTAGGGATAATTAACACAATACTCCATGTACTCTTATTGCTCATTGTTTTCGAACTACAACTGTTGCCGCTGCGTGTTGCACTCACTGTACATTTCTGCATATTTCCCATGCTTGTTATCTGATTGTGCCTGGTGAAAACAGTGTAAAGATGACTCGGCAAATAAGAAACGACGCTTCGCAGTTATGCACGCAGTGGCATATCTGTAGGGGGTGAGGTTCTTAATTGTATTTTTTTTTTGTTTTCATGTCTTGAAACTTGGTGTTTTTATTTGAACTGCAAGGTACTAGAACGCCACATGACACTCGACAAGTCTTGGAAAGGCAGCGATCATCGTGCTTCCCTTGAACCAGAAGAGCTTAAACAACTGGTCGAGCAAGTGCGAATTGTGGAACAAGCATTAGGAAGTCCTGAGAAAAAAATGCTCGCTTGTGAGATACCAGTCTATGAAAAGGTATGGTTTATCTGATGTTGTGCAAGAAGCTCTTTGGGTTCATTTATATTCTCGCAGATCAGACTTTATAAGGGTATTCAACATTTACTTACACGCGATTATGGTCCAAAAATATATGGAAAAAAAAAAGTACTAGCAATTCAACATTTCAGAATTCTATAAGCTTCTGGAATTCCTTTTTCTCGGCAACGCTCTTTACTGTCCTTGAGCAGGTGCTTCCCTCTCCACATACGCCCCACCTAAATAAAGGTGCCTATTCATCGAATGACAGGCTGCAGAATATAGCCGTCGACCATTATTTTAGTTCTATGTGGCACTTGATTTTAACAAGCGAAAGAACGTGCAAAGAAATTTCTTTTTACAGAACAAACATGCTGTTTGTCTACTTAATTACTGAATGTAAAGTTGATCGCAAAATCAACGTACAGGTTCGTAGTCATGAGACCTGTACTTGTAGTAACATTTGTGTAGTCTTAATTGTTTTTTTTTTTTTTTGCAGCTTGGTAAAAGTGTTGTTGCTGCACGGGATATGACTAAAGGAGAGAAAATCACCCAAGACATGGTGAGAGTTAAAGTAGCGGAGCCCCATGGATGGAAGGCAGAAAAAATCCATGAACTCATTGGTCGTGTTCTCGTTCGAGATGTAGGTCAGGACGAAAGTATACAGCAGCATGACATACTTTAAACCATGTCCCCAAGCCACTGTATTATGTTTGAACAATGCTTGACGGCAGTGTTGCTATACAAAGGTCGGACTGAGTATTAAGACATTTTTTTTTCTGTGATACTCGAGATTACCGTACTAGGTGGACCATACATGTGAGAAATATCATGGCTGTGACTACTTTATTCAAGATTGGCATTGTGCTCCCTTTTAACCTATTAGCACCCAATCCCATATTTATCTACAAGACTCCAGCTTCTGATAACTGGATGGTTTGTAGGATCGCAACCTATGGTCAACAGTTCAACACTCTGGTTTGACAATGTGATAACTAATGATGAATATTTACCATCGAGTTTTTTTTTAATCATGTAATTAATTGCGGTTAGTACAATAAAACCTCATTAACTCAAACTCGTGAGAGACTGGCTGTGCAGTTTTGGTTACGCGGAGATGCATAAAAATAAAACATACGTTGTTGGTCTTTGGGAGCTTCAAGTACATCTGGACATCCAAGGTTTACTAAAGTGCACATCGATGTAATTTGAGAAATATACTAGTAGTTTGTCAGAGATGGTAGAAATGTTTTTTACACTACAAAAGCGACATAAAAAGCATGGTGTTAAGCAATAAATTATGAATCTGTCTAACGGCATTTGAGATAACGAGGTTTTACTGTAGTACGTTTTGGTAACTTGAACCAGGCAACTGCAGTTACAATTTTATTATTCGTTTTTTGTTATTTCAATATTGTGATGTAAACTTAGTCCGATTTCATTTATCTTTCATGCTAACTATAACTTCGTGTCTTAATGTAGTATTGGCTTCAGACGCTGGTTTTCGTCACTGAGGCTTATTTTCCGTAGGAAAGTTGTTACATGATCAGTCAGCTGTGAATGATTAATATACATAATATAGTATTACAAAACATAACTTTTATTTATTTAAAAAGAAACACTTTTTTGTTTCTTTGAAGACGCTGATCGGATGTTGTGGTTGAGCATTTGGGTAGTATAGTGAGGGTCAAAATTATCGTTAAAAGCTTAAGCACACTTTCACACTGCTGATAGTTCGTCTAGCTAATTTTTCCTCTTCAGTCTTCTAAAAGGCTAATTCTTCTACTGGTTACATGTCTCCTTTGTTCTACTTGGACAGGCGAGAGACTAATAACCAGGAGAAGCACCAGCTATTAGAAACCTGAAGAGGAAAATTAGCTAGACAATGAACCATCAGCAGTGTGAGTGTGCGTTAGTTTGTTGGAGATTTTTCCATTAATTTTGAGAATGCTTTTCACAGTAATGTAAGAAACCGGTTTTTTTTTTTTAGTGATATCTGTTGAGGGTCTAATGTTATTTTACCTCCTGCTGTCAGATTGTTGGTTTCGAACTTGAAAGAAGGTTTATGCGGAGGGTTTGTGCCAGAAGGGTATATTAAAATAATGGCAGTCAACGTTTATTTCGCATGTGCATTTGTATGAAATAGCATTACTAGTAAGTGAACATCAACTTTAATTCAAGAATCAATCATGATCCCCAACATGACTCCAATGAATTGTTCATGAAGTTATGTAGGCCTAAATAAACACGTAGGAAATAAATGATTAAGATTGATAATGTATGGTCCCTTGTTATAGTTTGGTGTGTACAAAACTTTTTTGGTTACGAAGTGTGCATATCGTGACAGGGTTGTAACAAGAAAAAGCTAACCCATGCAGTACTTACTCCAAACACAAAATGCAGCAGTTAATTTCAGTCGTTCTTTCCGTTTTATTTAATTTGTTTGGGGGGGGGGGGGGGGAAGCGAGCAGCACAGACGAATTGCGGCTGTGTTCCTGACAGGGTACCTGAACCCCACATTAGGGGAATGACAGTATAGTATAATGAAGTCATGCCAGTGTCAGAATAGTTCGTCATGTAGCATTGCTAAATTAAGCAAAAGTGGCTACATTAGGCCATGCTAAATGAATGAACTGTTTCACATGCCAGTAGTTTCCCAAGCTGGCATTCCTACACGAGTTTAATTTTTGTCAGGTGGGTCATTGCTCTTGATTTCAACACAATTTAAGCTTTTGCACCGCATTATTATTTTTCCTCAAGTACCTGAAATGTGACCAACTCCGCTTCAGGATATTGGACACTAACACTATGGCGTCGCGCTACAATGGTTTGCAATCTCGACAAGTGATGTGATGGTTGTTGCCTAACTTGGCGCAACACACTAGCGTATGTTTACAATAATTCTGGCTTGTTGCTGTCATGTAAAGAAGTGAGGTTCACTTGAATTACTTTGAAATAATGTTGAATCACTTCGAACTCGGAAATTACTCATTACGCTCACTTTCAAAAACAGGATACTGTCAGTATCTTGCAAATTTTCGATTGTATTTCAACAATTTCATCAGGCAGGGTCAAGAAAAATTGAGTCTTCTGGTTACATTTTCGTCTGCTTGCTTGAAAAGAAAAAAACTGACACGCCCTCCGATATTTTCAAGGTAAGTATAACAAGCGACATGGCCACCTATATATGCAACGCTGGATCCAATATTTACAATATTACGTACAAATGGCGTGGTTCTCGCAATAAACAAGGTCCAGGCACATTTATTACTTGCTTCTTTCACTCCATATTTGCTTCAGTATGCCATCTAATTCTTTTCCAACCAAGTGCATGACTTTTGGGTTAAATGGGCCCTGGATGTTTATTAGGGGGATGTTATTCTTTAAGTGGTGCTGAATCGCAATCGTACCGTAGCACCGTAGGTGTCGATCTCTTTTCGAGTTTGCTCTTACTAGTGTCTTTGTCTTGTCCCAGCCAGTTTCGTGTTCAGTTTCCATACAATGATCTGCAATTCCTGGTGTCTCCAATGTGCTGCCCAAGCCTTGTCCTCACCCCCTTTCTCGTCTTGCCAATGTAAACTGAACTGCATCCATTGCATGGCACTAAATAAACTCCTTCACTCGTATCCTATACGTCTCCCATAGTAGCCTCGTATTTCTCCTTGTTTCTGCGTGCCATCCTGCATACTTTGCCCCTTCTTGACTATCCTCGATTTCAGACCTTTCACATTCTGAAATAAGTCGTGAAGCCTTGTTTTCTTAGGATTTCACCGATTTTCTCACTAACTCCTTCAAGAAAAGTTAGGCTCACTCTGGGTGTTTTTCTTCTTTGCTGGACCTCATCAATGTCTTGTTCATTCCTCCTTTTGCAGCTGTTCGCAATTCCATATGCTCTTTTCATCTGGGAATTTAGGAGCCCTGCTGGATACCCTAAGTTCAGAAACTTTCCTTTCATTTCAAAAAGGTATGGCCCAGCCAATTCAGGTATGCTCGAGTTCCTCACAAGTCTTACAAATTCATTCTGAGAAATCTGTTTTAGCTGCTGCTTCGGGTGCCCTGAGGAATACTTTATACCTCTAGGTGTAGCCGTTGGCTTTTTAAGTGCTGAAAACTTACTCTACCATCCTCCTAGCATGTAATGAGGACATCCAAAAAGGGAAGCGCTCCTTTATTCTCTTCCTCCCTCGTGAAGCTTAGTCACTGTGCCATTCGTTAATCTTCTCGCTGACTCTCTCCACATCATTCTTCTTCAGCACTGCCATATCATCCGCGAATCTCTTCCACAACCTTACATTCAGTCCTAATGTTAAAACCATCGAGTCCAAGTGCTGCATCACCATTTCAGCTATAATGGGGGAGCTGGAATACCCCCTAGGTGCCTAGAGTCTATTGCGATCCAGCACCACTTACAACATCCCCCTAATGAACATCCAGGGCCCATCTAACCCAAAAGTCATGCACTTGGTTAGAAAAGAATTAGATGGCATACTGAAGCAAAGATGGAGTGAAAGAAGCAAGTAATATACGTGCCTGGACCTTGTTTATTGCGAGAACCATGCCATTTGTACGTAACATAGTAAATATTGGATCCAGCGTTGTATATATAGGTGGCCATGCCGCTTGTTGTGCTTACCTTGCAAATATCGGAGGCTGTGGACGTTTTTTCTTTTCAAGCAAGCAGATGAAAAATGTAACCAGAAGACTCAATTTTCCTTGACCCTGCCTGATGAAGATTGTTGAAATACAATCGAAAATGTGCAAGATACTAACAGGATCCTGTTTTTTGAAACTGAGTGTAATGAGTAATTTCCGAGAGTTCAAAGAAGTGACATATTATAACCCGTCAGGGCCGTAGCCAGCACCCACGCAGCCCCTGCACGTGCGGGGGTATTTTTCAGGCGAGGAGCGCAAAGCGCGACGAGGCCTTTATAGTGGATTATGATATTGAGTTTTGTTTACAAACTCGAGCTTAGTTCCAGAGAACTGCGTAACGTAAAAAGGTGGCATAGTTTCAAATGAAAGATCATGCTCTCCTAATCCTGTAAAAAATCGTAAAATTCCAAACAAAGAAAAATCTAAAGTTCAGAATTTGATGAAAAACGTGGTTAAAAATTGAAAGCTGCCATGAGAGCGACAGCATGGTTACGTGGCCTGAGAATATAGTCATTTTTGTTGGTAAGCGAAATAAAAATTGCGTTTCTGAATAAAGCTTCCAGTTTGGAATGAGTTAATCATGCAGGTTTATAAGTTCAACAAACTTTCACGTCAGACATGAACATGACTAATTAATTCTTAAAAAGTCTGTTTCAGGAGCAGAGTTATATTGTTGAAACACGGAAACAATAACTTACCAAAAGAAGTACAGATTGTTAATAGAAAAAAATGTTGATTACTACGTTAAAACGATTCGTTTATTTTTTTTACTTTTCTTTTAATTACTTTTCTAAATGGTATAAAAAAAAAATCGAATTTCCACAAAACGCCATCCTCGGCCTTGTAGTTGAGAAGCACAGAGACCTAAACTAATTCATTAATTATGCAAGTCGAAAACAGTTTTCGAAAAACTATATTTGCAACCAGAAAAATAAAATTCATTGGGGAATGGAATTTTTGTTTTTGTGGATGGATGGGGGAGGGGGTATACAAAAATTCCTGGCTACGGCCTTGTAACCCGTGCCAAATCTCGCGAAACGGTACGTCGGCAACATGCACACTCTCTAATGAAACAGTGTCGTATCACAGCCCAAATCGGCATGTGCCTCGTGGACGAAGCCACTAGTGACACGGCAGTGATAGGGTAAGAAGGAATGGAATTTTAGCGAGCATTACCAATTTTAAAATGCTGGCTAACTAAGACAGAGAAATGTCCTTTGAGTAAGAGAATATTTACTTTTACCTTGAGAAAATGAATTCTCCGATTTCCAAGATGAATTCACCGGGGAAAGATAATCTAACTGTTGTTGTCTCATTGTTATAGATACGACACGAAAATACTAACGATTGACCAACTTCATTTCCAAACAAAACAATTCTAAACAAAAGTGCAAAAATGGCACATACGTACATATTGCGAACAGTGCATATTGCAGTACACAAATTAGGGCTTAGTAAATGTGCGTCATAATATTTACATATTAATACACGTTTTAAAACGGTATTCGTTACAACAAACTAACACAAAAAAGTTGCAAAGAAATAGAAGTTTTAACAATCCTTAGAAGAGATGCTTTCAAAATTTCATTTTTTTGTGGAGGAATACAGACAGTGCACAAAAGCAATGCGGTTGAAATAACTTTTGTCCAAGATTTGAAGTTCGATTTACCTTACTTATAACACTCAAAAGTCAGAATTCAACACGACACAAAAAATGTACAATACACAGTGCAGTTTTCTTAAACTATATAAATTAGAGCCAGATGTATAATTTTTAATGCTGTAATGGTACGGATACTGGTGTCATCGATGTCAGTTTCTAATTCCACCGATATATCAAAACAGGTACAGTAACAGTTGAAATCGGTTCGCATTTGTGTGCCCGAAAAATGTTATCTTAACTCTGTACTGTCTAATCATTAAATTATGATGCATCAGTTTTAGCAAGCAGGCTAGGTACCTTTCTGTGTTTGAAATCTGTGTACAGATTTTGCAGATTTTGTGCTGATCGGCAAACAAAAACCTAGATTTCGATTTCTGCCAGGCCCTTGACAATAAATAAATTCTGTTTCACCACGTTTTGTTACGTTTTGTTTTAATTTAGGCTAGGCCTACATGTTTTACATTGTGTAGGCAAAGGTTAATAACGGACAAATATTTGCTTTTATTTGGGTAAAAAAAACAACATATTCCAATGTTTGCAGTAGTCTACAAATTTGTTAGCCTGCAAGTTTGTGTAAGCCAGAAATTTTTTTTTTTTAATCAGTAGCGATCGGTTCGGTTAAATCGGATCGGTACACCAATCAATTTGTGGGTGATAGATCGGAATCTGTTAGGCAGAAAAAATGCTGATCAATACAGCCTCTGGGGTCGAATATCCAAATTTTGATTCGGGTGCAAATTTGCACCCCAAATCTGTTACTGGGGTGCAAAAAAAGTCCTTGGAGTGCAAAACCAAAATGTAAACCAACACTGTGGTCTCCTATTTTATAGCCATCAAAAATTCTAACATTCAGCATCTCAATAATATGTACCGTTTTCCTGCATTTTTCTTAAAACCTGACTTAATTTCGCTATTCAACTAAAAAACCTATACACACAGTTTAATCAAAAGTACCAAAAAATGGAGTTTATCTTCTTTGAAAGGAATGGTGCCACAGGAAATCTAATTCCAAGCTGTTTAAAATGCCGCAAACCGCTAGTCTCTAGCTTGTGCGGTTCAAAAGTTACGGAAAATTCAACTTTGATGTGCAATTTTGCACTCCCAAGAGTTGTTTCTGGAGTGCAAAGTGTGATTGGAGTGAAATTTGCCCCTGTGCATCCAAAATTTCGACCCCCGCAGTCTATTTAAAATCACTTTCCCTTCTTTTACCTGCCATTAACATATACGAATATGATTAAGTAATACTTATAAATTCAACTTTGCTTTAAATTATTCTTAATTCTTGGTTCATATTCTCGGTCAAGTATATATAAAAAAATAAAAAATAAAAAAAATAAACATTCTCTTTGTTCCTACTTGGGATAATGTTAATAATAATAGTATGTTAACAGTCTGAACTCGGCCAAAAATCTGAAGATGCTAATACGGGGAGTCGAGCGGTAAATCTTGATCAAACAGTTTCCACAGGCCGATTTTGATATATTATTAGTTTAAACACTGTCAGCAGGCAACAATGCCGCTCAACCAACGAAGCACAATTACGCATAATTTCAAAAATAAAGATATATCAATACCACAAGAAGAGTCGACAGAAAAAAAACTGTGTTTTGCCTGATGAAGATGGTTGGCTGTGACTGTACATCTCCAGCTGTTATTTAACTATCAAAAATTCGCCAAGATATTGATATATATTTGTTTTTGACATTGCGCGTAATTGTGCTTCGTTTTCCAATGGCTGATACATTTCAAAGGAAGAATCTGAATATTTTTAAATTCAACAAATGTGTCGACCACGCATAAGTTGTTGTACGTTTTGCACTCTAGTTCAGTTTGATCATTAGATACTTTTGCATTTTAGTTTTTACTTGCAGAACTAGGTGAAATAAAGCATGTTGAAAAGAAGTACTAGCTTATGGTAGACATTACCATCCTTATTACTTACTAAAACAAGGTCAAAATTAAATAAATAAATGAAAGATGTGATACAAAATTCTTGAAGCATTGATATAGTATACACTACACTGCACTATCCTGTTATAAGGTTGTCAGTGTGGTCAATTGAATCACTTTAAATACAATATTAGCACTAGTAATGAAATAAGCTTAGCAATCTTTTAGGTCTATAAGTTGTATTTGTATCCGCGCCCTCTCACATACGTATCTATACCATATTTACGCAATGTTAATTGCCTCTCTACAAAAGTCACATTAATGACGACCATAGAATACTGCAGCCAAAAAGGTCATTGCATTCTTTTTTTAACACTGTGAGGAATTTCAGCAGATAGGTCTCCTTCCATGCACATTGTCTACAATAACGCAGACCTTTCTATTCAGTTGTAACAGAAAAACCACGACTCCATTCGATACCAGGATGCATAGCTTAAAGAACGACGAAAAAGTAGCACGCCACGCAGAAATTGTTGGTTCCATTGTCCAAAAGGCGTCGGCCAAGATAGTGGACGATTATACACTCAACAGATTATGACTATATTTAACTAAAAGTGAGTGCAATATGTATAAATATGTGCTACCAAGACTTAGCCACAAAAGAACTTGTAAATGTCAGTTCAGCAAGGCCAAACAATGCCAAAGAACGGAGATTGGACCAGTCCATTTGAGGAGAAGCACATTTGGGCGCATGCTTCATTCGAAAAGCTTTTGTTCTGCAGTGCTGCTCGGACTAGCACATTTTTGTTCCGTTCAGTTTCTTGTTTTCCACGTTATCGTAGACATAAGGTTAAACTCACAAGTGAAAGCCGATAATTGTATCAATCACTGCGCATGTAATACGTAGGGACCCATACTTTCAGCAATTTGCGACATCACTATATTCGCAGCTATTTTCCTATGGAGAATTTCAACCACATCTTTGAAGAAGGGAATACACGCTGTTCACTGAGGCGAACAATAATGAACCAATAAAATGCCTCTTCCCACAAATTTTGCGTAATTTGTAAATCTAAAAATTAAAGTAAGATTCAGAGTAAAAAGAAATGATTTCTCGTGAAAACAGTCAAAAATTAATTGCAAAAAGCAACTGCAGTCAACAACCTAAAAATAAGCAAGTACATTCCACATTGTTGGGCGTACATTAGTTAAGTATAAGCTATGCATATGCGTTGTTTTATATAAGATTTTAGCAATTCCACACAATTCTGTATTAATAAAGTGGACCATCTGACAAAATTGACCAAGATCCAGAATTCGTAAAGGCTCTTGCAATATTCAAAAAGAAGCTACAAGACGCACGTCACACTAGCAAATTTTCGACAAGCAGTTTGCTCACGATCCAGAATCGTCTCAAAACCACCCATCCTTCCCGCCATCCTTTCCCCATCCGGAAAGTCAGCTTTCCCCTGCCAATCAGAACTGATCGCAACATACTTCTTCACAAAACTCACCTGAAATAAACCATGGAAAGAACAGGTCCCTAGTAAAACGTAAATACAAGTTATGACTAGAACCTATAGAATTGCTGCAAACGGGCAGGCATCTATAGCACAACATTTAAATTTTAAATATACTTTTATTGACATCCAGCGCTCAAATAAACAGAAATACTTGGCGTTTGACAATATTATGCTGCACCTTAGCTGACAATGTAACTCAGAATCAGGTCGCACTGGATTGCAACGCTTCGAACAAAAGGCTGTTACCTATGAAATACAAATATTTACACCTAAAAATTACCTTTGTTGGGCCGATATTTCTGTGAGCAATTTACTATATTACAAACGTATTTGTAGCTGGCATACTTTCCCCTGCAATTAGTTCATTTGTTGTTGGTGGCAAAAAAAGAACACCTTAATGTCATACAACTGACCGCCTCGTAGAATCAACCAATACTATGTCTTTAACACACTTTAGGGCATGGTTCACGAACAACTTAAATCCATGTCCTAACACTGTTTACCACGCACCGCGCCGTTTACCACGCTAACGGCTCTGTCATGACGATGCATGATACTTAACGAATGCAATGGCTGCCAATTCCTTGCAGAACTCTTCAAACACAATTATTCCTTCCAACATTCCATACCCTTCTGAAGGACCACTGAAATATATAAATTTAACAACATTTTAATACAACAAAATCCAGTCAATGCCTGTTTGTAGGCCTAAACACAATCTAGGCTTCTTACTTCAAAAAGGTGTAAGGGAAACATTGTTTCCGCAAATTTTCCTGAAGAAGACAAGTGACATTGTGTTTATATGCGGAAACAACGTTACCCTTCCACCTTTTTGAAATAGCATTATCCATTCTGCACTACGATGAACCATGGATTTCAAATTACGAATCCACATGCAATTTTTGCTAGGCTTCTTAGCTTTTCAATTTGCTGTAACGGACTAATCCATAGTTATTAGCTCACCCTCATAATGAGTGCAAAAATCCAATGGTGGGAATTGCCGGGACTTTGAAATTCAGACGTAACAGATACGTTATTTTCAAAACGTTCAGAACAACACTCAGTTCTAATTAGCGCTTTTACTCTTGAATCTCCGCTACCATCACTAGCATTATACAAGACAAAAAAAAAAAAAAACCTGCACAATTTAATGTTTGTCCCGGTTGCCGCCATTGTTTCGCAAGGACGGAAGTCCACCGAGATAGCTCTGTTGGCTGTGGTAGCTCTAGTGTGTGACAGCCTTAGCTGGCCACCACTACTGTTGTGCTGTTAGCTTACCAGTTATTTGAAGAAAAAAAAGTGGGTCGTCAGTCACATGGATTTGTCTTCGAATCTACTCGAGCTAAATAACTTCATTTGAGATGAAGCTTTTTTTTGGGGGCAGGTGCTTCCTTGCATCAAACGCATTCGCCTTGTGTCTGGATGCAGCTCTGACACGTGCATCAATTCGGGCGGCCAATATCTATTGGTAATGCCCTCTTGTGAACTAGAAAAGAAAATCTTAATTCTCAAATGAAGTTATTTGGCTCGAGTAGATTCGAAGACAAATCCAAGTGACTGACGACCCACTTTTTTCTTCTTCAAATAACTGGTAAGCGAACAGCACAACAGTAGTGGCCAGCTAAGGCTGTCACACACTTGAGCTACCCACAGCCAACAGAGCTATATCAGTGGGCTTTTGTCGTCACTTGAGTCGAAACGGCACAGCTCCATCTATTGGCATTAATTTTGGTTGTTCCGCACGAAACAACGGCAGCACCCATTATGTGTTTTGGTGATGCAGTGATGAAACTGTTGTATCGGATTGAGTTAAGTGATTCAAAAGATGCATGTCAAAATGGATGTACAGTAATTGCCCTTTAACTGTTAATAAGAAATTTGTATGTTCACTAAATACGCAAACTATTCTATTCAATTCAAATAACCATTTTTCTTCTCGCACACCCCCTATCCACTGTATCGCCTCGTTTCGATATGAATGAGATTTATAGCAGCCATTTGTTTAATTCACATTATTTTACCATTTCATTTTGAAGACAATCACGTAATTGCAGTTTACAAGCCTATAATAACCTATTATTAGCAAAGTGCATAAGAAATCACAAGCCATAAGCTAAGAATGACAAGTGAACAAGTGCCTTGTGTTTACTTCTATACTTTCCAAGATGCCTTACCATTTCTTTCCATACTACTGTAGCAAGCTTCTGCATGTTTTAAACAATGAGAAAACGAAACAATGTATGACCCATTAATCAAGATTTAAGTCTGGCCTAACAATAGAAGTTGTTACATAAAACTCGCAGCTTACGAAAATAAAGTTGGAAGTATTGACGACTGTACATGTTCTTCCATTTATATGATTCTCAGTTAGATGTTCATCGCCTCGTTTCAACATCAATGAGATTTATAGCAGCCATTTCCTTAATTCTCGTTATTTTTCCATTTCATTTTAAAGACAATCACGTAATTGTAGTTTGCAAGCTCCTTTTGACGGGATCCCTCTGTAAGGCTAAAATGTTTCTTCCATTTCTTTCGGTTAAGTCATGTTGTACTTCTCTTGTACTCACTTTTAACTGCTTCACCAAAATGGCAGCATAGAGGTTCATGCCAATCGAGTAACCTGAGGAACCTCATGCGTGACTATAACAGCCCTCATTTCACCTAAACCTTCAAACTATTATTTGCTATAGCTTTTATGACGATCCCATTACCACTATACGTTCAGACGTACTCTTTTGACAGTGCATAGAGGATGGCCTGGAAACACTTTCAACAGGAGCCTATAGAAAACAACTAGAAGCATGTGTGGCTGGTCTATGTTAGAAGCGCTTAATTTAGTACGAAGTGCTAACGCCAGAAGGAGCAACAATACTGCGCCTGCACCAAGTTGTCTAAAATCGAAACTGAAACTTGGCGCGCGAAGCAGACGTGTGCTACGAAAGCAACGCTCTATTTTATTGTTGGTTGGAGCAACTTACAAACAACTGATTGTCTGTTTGTTTAGTTTTTTTTATTATTACTTTCGTATTGTTTCCATGTTGAACACTTATTGTTCAAAAACAAAGGACCGAAAATTAGACTTGAGAACGTGAAGCACACCTCTAATCATCTCGTGCAGGTAGCGACCTCTGGTAACAAATTTGTACACCACTGTAGCCGCTCCTGACTTAACACTGTAGTGGAAGTTACCGAGACACTCTCCTAGTTGTTTTCTATAGGCTCCTGCTTTCAATAATAAGTGACCGATAGAAAGCTGCCCCAGATAACACAGCACTCACCGACATCAGCCCAATTTTAAGTGATAATGTGTAAGGGCACTAAGTAAGTGGACGATTATTCACAAGGCACAATGCTTGATCCTAATATCTCCTTACTACATAGCTAGGGGACTATGCACATAGCGTTTACGTACATCAGATCCCAGTCAGATCCCACACACTAACTAGCGAGCTTCTTTTACACCGTGGGGAACAATAGTCTCTTGCCTGAGGCTACTGGTAAACAGGTGCGATCCGGTTCTAACTGGGTTTGCAGTAGACTCATGTCCCCACCTGGCTGATGGCACCTGTACAATTCCTGAGTAAGCAGAAATTGGAAGGCTGGCAGGCAGCCATGTTTGAGGCAAGTGCACTACGAAGTGGAAGCTTTGCGCGTTGCCGTACATGTAAGCCGGTTACAAATGTACGCTTACACTAACAAGAGTGGTACCAACAATTTGCAATTACAGTACCATACACAGCACGCAATGGCCACATCATTTTTTTTACCTAAAATTAGTTTTTATCCTAAACCATAAGCTTTAACATTAGCTGATTTTGTTTAAATAATGCTGACACTTCCAAAACAAAGCTTTGATGTCACGCTATGC